>OVBE01005397.1:0-21809 GCA_900406425.1 Iberis pinnata | reverse complement strand
TATATATATATATATATATTATTCATGAGTTCAATAGTAAAAAAACTATAGATAAGGACGACTATTTATATCAATTTCAATTTTTCTATTTTTTCCAATTAAATATTATCGAGATATTCATCATAAGTCACAAGTGACAACACTTTCTTAGTCTTCTACATATGGTTAACTTGATATTTCAGCGGCAAGAGGATTTTCCAAGATAGACATCACATTTTTCCATTTCATATTCCAAGAATTGACGTGCTAATAACTTCTAGATGTTCATCTATCTATGACGATATTATCATATCTGACAACAAAGGAAACTTAGCATGTATATAGAAGAATAGGGTGTGATTCTCGTTTCTTCTGTATATATGTGAAATTTTCTTATCAATAATACACATAGATTTGTGTCTATCAACTCCTACATGGTATCATAGCAAGATCTTTGAATTTTTTTCTCTGCACTCTACATTCTGATTCAACATGAACACTGCGGCCGCTATAGAGATGAGATGGACAATCTCACCATACGATTTGACTTCAGCTAATAATCCCGACACTGTTATCTCGCACCCTTTATTGAAAGGATCAAATATGATAAATGGGCATGTGGTCTCAAAACTGCGCTCACATCTCACAAGAAATTTGGTTTTTTGGATGGCACAATAAAAAAACCCGAAGCAAGATGTTCTGATTTAGAAGATTGGACAACGATTCAAAATTTTCTTGTCTCTTGGAAAAAGATGACAATCGATCCTAATCTTAGATCCGATATCTCTCATCTTGATGTTGCTAAAGATTTATGGGATCATCTCAAGAAGCAGTTCTAGATTACTAATGGAGCTCGAATACAATAACTCAAGTCTGAACTTGCTACTTGCAAGAAACAAGGTTTTACGATTGAGGTTTACTACGGTAAACTAAATTTCATTTAGGATAGTATGGCTGCTTGTCGTCCAACACATCTATGTAAGTGTGGTATTTGTACCTGCGATTTAGCTTCTC
This sequence comes from Iberis pinnata, assembly GCA_900406425.1. Classification (NCBI taxonomy): domain Eukaryota; kingdom Viridiplantae; phylum Streptophyta; class Magnoliopsida; order Brassicales; family Brassicaceae; genus Iberis; species Iberis pinnata. The sequence continues at coordinate 20,816 of OVBE01005397.1, read as the reverse complement.
GACACAAAGAGGACAGAGACAAAGAAAAGGTACACAATTTCCTATGTGGTTTAGATGACTCATATCACAATGTTCGCTCTACCTTAGTCTCACGAATACCTCTTCAATCTCTTTAGGAAATATACAATTTTGTCAGACAAGAGGAATATTTGAAGAACAACAATATAAAATATGAAGATATCTCTAAAATTATGGCTTATGTTGTTTCCATCAAAGGTCGTCTCAATTCATCTCGGTCTGTTGATTTAACTAGGTATGCACTTTGCAAACACTGTCAACAGCCTGGACATTCTTCCGGCAGCTGTTTTGCGATCATCGGTTATCCTGATTGGTGAAACGTTCGATTGAAGTCCCAGTCTTCCTCTGCTTGTGGTCATCAATCCTCTGCACCATTGATCTCTGCTCACGGTTCGAAACCTACATATGCTAATGTGGTTCATGTTCCAAATGTTCTTAAGCAAGAGCAAGTCAACTACGTTAATAAAGATCGGGATGGACTTCAAAGTTTAAGCGCTACTCAGTGGCATAACTTGGTCAAACTACTCAACGGAGCTTCGGACAGTAATACTGAAAAACTTACAGGTACATTTTCTTCTTCTTCATGGTTTTTGGATACAAGGGCCTCACATCATTTGAGTGGCAATTATGCCATCCTTACTTCAGTCAGACATATATCTCATGTTCCTATAATGTTAACCGATGGTAGGCAATGTGTCTCATATCAAGAGGGGATAGTTATTTTAGGCATGCCTTTGTCTCTGAAATCAGTCTTATATGTTGAAGAATTTCAGTCTGATTTGGTCTCTCTTTCTCAACTAATGGATGAAAAGCGTTGTGTTGTTCAATTAGCTGATCAGTTTCTTGTCATTCAGAACCGTACTTCCAGGATGATGATTGGAGCGGCTAAGAGAGCTCAAGGAACCTTTCGTTTGTGCAGCATGGTGCATGATGTCTCGGTTCAGAATCAAGACCCAAATTCTTTTGCTTTGTGGCATCAACGACTTGGTCTGATTTTACCGAATATTACTATGGATTCTGATTTTTTCATATCTCTTGTGATGTTTGACATAGAGAAAAAGAGACTTGGAATGCATTTCCATATAATTCTAATAAAACATCAGATGTTCTTGAGTTATTCATTGCGATATTTGGAGACTGTATCGTACACCGTTGTTTTTCGGTGCTTGGTATTTCTTAACTCTTGTTGATGATTTCTCTAGAGTAGTCTGGTTATTTCTTCTGAACAACAAAACAAATAATTCTACACACTTCAATAATTTCATTGCTATGGCAGATCGCCAATTTCAAAAATATGTAAAAACTTTGAGAAGTGATAACGGTAGTGAATTCACCAGTCTTACTAAATGTTTGATGTCACAAGGTATTCGTCATGAGACGTCGTGTGTTGGGATTCCTCAAAAAAATGGCCATTACGAAACAAAGCATCGACACATGCTAAACGTAGCTCGGGCATTATGTCAAGCAAATTTCTCTATTCGGTTTTGGGGAAAGTGTGTCTTGACTGCTAATTATCTGATCAACCTTACACCTACTTTGGTTCTTGTTGGTTTGTCTCCATATCAGAAGATTCATAACAAGAAACCCAGCTATAGTCATCTTCTTGTCTTCGGCAACATTGGTTATGCTCATTCACAGTCTCACAAAGGCGATAATTTTTCTCCTCGTGGTCAAAAATGTATATTCCTTGGATATCCATATACTCATAAAGGATAGCGATTATTCGATGTTAAAACATAATGCTTCTTTGTTTCTCGTGATGCAGTATTTTACGAAGATTCATCTGCGCCTAATTTGGTTCACACTACAACTGAATCTTCACTATGGGCTCCAATCACACTCGACCCATATCATATTGATTTATCTAATGTCGCTTTGGAGCCTATTGGGGCTATTTGACCACCACCAAGCCCATTACCTGATTTATCTTTGTCTTCACCGTCGACTTCCATGACCTCGCCTATTTAGTCTTCTTCCCCGACTCCGGTTACTTCTGATACTACGATTTCCTCGGCACCACCACAAAAGTTACTTGGGCGAGGTCATCGTCAGCGGAGACCATAAGTTACTCTCTGTAAATTTTTCGTCAATGCAGCCCAGACATTGATTCTTAATCATCACTCTTGTACTTCTGCTTACGCCATCGCGAATCACATTGGCTGCTCACTATTCTCTGTTGGACATCGTGCTTTTCTTGCAGCCATAACCGATTCAAATGAACCTCATACCTGCACTTCTCCTGTCAAAGAAGATGTCTAGCGTCAAGTTATGTGCACAGAACTCGATTCTATGGAACGTAATTCAACTTGGAAATTGCAAGATTTACAACCGGGAAAATGTGTAATCGGGTACAAATGGGTTTTCAAGACCAATTATAACTCTGACGGAACAATCGAACACCATAAAGCCTGACTAGTTTCTCTTGGAAATAAACAAGTTAAAGTTATTAACTATGGCGAAACTTTTCATCATGTTGGTAAAATGGTTACTATTCGCATGTTTCTACAGGTTGATGCTGGAAATAATTGTCTTGTTCACCAAATGGACATTCATAATGCATTTTTGCACGGTGATATAGAAGATGAAGTTTATATGAAACTACCTCCGGGTTTCTAGACTTCTCATCCAAATCAGGTGTGATGTTTAAGGAAAACTATCTACAGTCATAAACAAGCACCATAATGCTGTTTTGAGAAATTAACATTGGCTCTTCGTAATCATGGTTTCACCCAATCATTATATGATTACTCCCTATTTCATTATCATCGTGAGGATGTTCGAATTAACATTTTGATCTATGTTGATGACATGATTGTTCAAGCAATGACAATTCGGCCATGACCAACTTCAAGACATATCTCTTAACTAAGTTTCATATGAAGGATCTCGGACCTTTGAAATAATTTCTCGGAATTGAAGTTTCACGGAGTAGATATGGTTTCTATCTCAGTCAGCGTAAATACGCGTTGGAAATTATATATGAATCTGGTTTGCTTGGATCCATACCTGCGACTTTTCCCTTGGAATCAAATCATCAACTGGCACTTTCTTCTTCTACACTTCTCACGAATCCATAGGCTTATCATCTTCTGATTGGAAGGTTGATATATCTCTCTGTTACTCATCCAAACTTGGCTTTCTTGGTACATTTACTTGCTCAGCTTATGCGAACTTCGAGAGATAACCATTGGCAAGCCGCTCTACGCATTGTTTGTTACATCAAAGGCACACCAGGTCAAGGAATTTTGTTGAAGGCGGACACCAATTTCCAGATTTCTGGTTGGTGTGACTTGGACTGAGCCAGTTGTCCTCTCACTCGTTGTTCTATATCTGCTTATGTTGTTCAGATTGGGTCATCTGTTGTTTCTTGGAAGACTAAGAAACAGAACAATGTCAGTCTCTCCTCCACCAAAGCTGAGTTCCATGCAATGGCGTACATCACCAGACATCTAATATGGCTAAAATGACTTCTACATTCTCTTGGTATTTCTCATTCTCAACCTATGCATTTATATTGCGATAGTAAATCTGCTATTCATATCGCGACTAATCCGGTCTTCCATGAACGTATAAAACATATCAAGAACGACTGTCACTTTGTTCGCGATGAAGAAGTCTCAGAATCTACTACCAGTTCATGTTTATACCAAGTCTTAACTCGCTGATGTGTTTACTAAACCGTTAGGGCGTCAAGCATTTCNGGGTCGGGGGGGGGGGGGGGGGGGGGAGGGGGTATTACGATATTATCATATCTTATAACAAAGGCAACTTACCATGTATATAGAAGTCATAATATTAGGCATTAATAGGGTGTGATTATCGTTTCTTCTGTATATATGTTGAAATTTCTCATAAATAACACACACATATTTGTGTCTACCAACCCTTTCATCATCTCTATTGATAAAGAAGAGATACGACTCTACACAAAGCTTACCTTTTGCATCGTTCCGGATTGACAAGTCATCTTACGAATTTTTCATGTGTTTTTAAAAAATTAAATTAATATTTGACATTTTCTGTTAATGATAAATATTTAACATTTAAACTAGAATACATGTAAATTTTCATGTCTTTAATATCTGACAATATAAACTAGCTAATATAAGCAACATATATGATCACACTTTCTAAATGTAGCATCTAGAAGTATTTTCCATTTATTGTTAAGTTCTATATTTGGTTGATGCATTTCAATACTAATGTTTAGATGTAACTATATATATGCTTATACCATCGATGAGTTGGCCCAGTCGATTAAATGTAGTTTTTGTTGATGTTGTACTTCTGGGTTCAATTCATGTTGGAAGGATCTGTACGTTTTAAAATAGTATTATCAACGACTAATCTCGGTGCTAGAAGAATATTAAAGATTTGGACCAAACTCCTCATGGATATATATAAAAAATGCTCGTTTATATTATTGTATTTGCATCTACATGTATAGGATAACAAAATGACTACAATGAAAAGTCAGTTAAATTAATATTATTTTTATTATCTAAATTATATTTACAACTAAAAATTATTAATTATATATATTATCATTTTAAGGAAATAATTAAATTTATAAAAATAGATTTTTTACAAATTCCAAAAAATGCAATATAAAATGTTTTAATAGATAAAAAATATACAAATCTAAAATCATTTTAACATTGAGAAAAGATTCAAATTCATAGGTGTTTTTAACATCACGGTATAAATATAGATTTTGGATTCTTAGTTGTAAACAAAAAGGAAAATTTAAATTATAGCCAAGACCATTTTATGATAGTGTATGAAGAGTAATAAACAAATCAAAGCTTTGTTTTAACACAACAAATACGTATTTATTAAACTCAATTTGATTGATCTCTCTACAAAGACTCAATCCAAATAGGTTTTACATAATCTTATACTCTATCGGATTGTCACCTAAAGTTTAACAAAACAACACCTCACTCAATCACTCAAGACGTGATTCTCACAGAGGCTTAAGAACATTCACCGACACAACACTCTGTTTTTCTGAGAGTTGAATCAAGAAACATAGCCAAGATAAAGAGCAAAAGTGTTAACTCTAACTAACCACTTTTCTCTTTATTTATACACTCCCCAAAACCCTAAGGAATATTTCCTTTTGCCTAAATCTCAAAAAAATCTTCCAAATATCTTCTACCAAGATATTCTCGCAATATCTATTTCCTTGTTTTGATTTCCCAAACCAAAACTTCTAAAAGATCTTCGTCTCAGCGTATATCTTGTTTCGAGATCTTAACCACCATATTTCCTCAAGATCTTCTTCACATAATATCCACTTCAATGTTCGTTGATCCTCTATCAGCCCTCTGATTTCATCAGCTCCCTGATTAAGTCTGCAACAATCTTCTGATTCCATCATCTCCTTGATTGCAGACTTTCAATCTCCCCCTTTTTGACTTGATGTCATAACCAAGCATTTCCAAATACATGTGCAAACATAAACACAAAACCAAAGCACAGACATATCTACAGGAAGTATATATGACATGTTAAAATGACTCGACTTTCACACACAAGACAACTTAGATAAAGTCATTTCAAAAACATTCAGTTAAAAGGTTCAAAAATATAAGGACCAATTTTTTGCGAACACAAGAACAAATTAAAAAGAAACAAAAGCAACAGCTTTCATTATCTACTCCCCCTAAATCTCGTGTTCCCTAATCAGAGTCAGTTTCCTCATCATCTTCATCATTTTCTCCCCCTGCTTGTGTGACATCATGTCAAAAACAACCAACAATAATCATGAAAAATGAGTTACACAGAACCAAGAGACTTACCTGCAGCCATTGCATCCTCAAGCAGCTGAATGGCACTGCACATTGCTTTCCGCAGATGATAGACAGTAGTATTGTCTTTCCTCTTGACCTGGACCTTGACAGCAGGCTTGGACTTGGATGCACGTTCACAACAGCCTTCTGTTTGGGGGCTGGAACAGGGACAAATTTTTTGCTTTCCTTGCGACTTACTTGCTTGACTGTGCTCGGTTATGTAAGTGTGATAGGTGTAGCATGTACCAGTGGTGAAACAGGATGCTGAGAGTTAATCAGGCGGTTGATCAGTCTAGGAAATGGGTGATAGAACTTGGAATCCGGTCTTAGCATGATTCACCATGTGCTAAAAGATCAAGTTCCCAAGTTAAACCCAATCTTGTTGACAATCTTGTAGACGATCATCCCTCTCTTGAACTGCATATATCCATCATTCTTGGATGGATACCAATTCCGACTACAGATCTTGTATAACTCACGTAGATCATCTGTCACCTGGCCACTAGAGAAACCTGTCCACTTACGAACTGAACCACCACTGAGAAAGGATGCCAATTTTTCAAGAGTTATAGCAGCAACTTGAATACGGCTCTGCACATCATCAACTTCAGCTAGACCAAACAGAGAGTTAATTTGAACCGGGGAAAACACATATGTCAAACCTCTGACCCAAATATCTAGCTCATACCCAGTTGGAAAATTTGCATAAAATTCCCTGACTAATTCCTCATCATACTCCCCCAGATTTTTTACTGTTCTTAACAGTCCTGCCTCAGAAATCCATTTGCTAATTGAACTATCAGATACCAGTGTTACCTCTGTTTCTTCAAGAAATTCTTTCCTCGCAATCAGTGAGTACCTTTGGGCAGCCGTTTTGTCTGGAAACCTGGTATGATCAAAATCATATGATTTTGCTTCCTTTCTTGGTTTCTTGGCTTCACTCTCCTTTTAGATCACAGTCTCCTTGTGTTTTCGCAGTCTTGATGTTCTTTCAGACGGTTGAGTGTCCCCTACCACCATTACATCATCAGCTTCAGATGTAGCTCCGATCACGTCTTGCATAGGTGCATCAACAGAAGATTGCATCGGAACAGACTCCTGATTGAAAACAGGGGTCTGTTCACCTTCGTCACCTTGCATCGGTTCATCTTCCTGTAGATCAGGCACTTGATGCGGAGTGGATATGGGATCTTGAGGTTGAAACTGTTCATCTCCAGTGTCAGAAAACAGAGATCTTCTTGGGAGCCTGGACGCAAACCGTGGCGGTCGATAGACTGAGTCTTGCAAGCATTCTCAGCATGTTGAAGATCATCAGTTGCATGGAGCGGGGTTTCATACACAAATTCGGTTGGAGGAGAGTCTGCCATTGATGATCTTGCTTTCACAGGAGTTGCTGATTGTGGAGCTCCAATTTGTTGAAAAAACCGTTGAATGTCACCAAGAAACTGCTCCATATTCTCCATTTTTGATGTAAGCTTTGAGAAAACGTTGGTCGAGATAATGAAGAAAAAGAAACAGTCACAGCAAAGGACATTAAAAAGATTTGAAACGATTTGATTTTCCTTATCCTTTCAACTCCCTTTAAAGTGCTTCCTTGAATCTCGCAACCTCCTTCCACTACTTTCCTCTTTTCCATTAAATGGGCTTTTAAGCCTGTAACACTTAAGCACACATCAAATAATTTGACTCAAATTAAGATGAAACTATATGCCACTCAATAATCAAGATTCTAATTTTTCAGCATTTTTATGACATATTCCAATCATGAGAAGATGCATGAGTGACCTAGATATGCAATTTTAACCATGTTTGAGCAGTTTCATCAACAAGTTTCCAAAGGGAAATCTATTTTTTGAAAACATGAGTCATCTCAGCCGGCTGTTTATCAGAATAAGTTTAGACATGAGCTTGATTATGCCATTTTGTCAGTTGTTCATACTTTTGTTTGGTGACACTGTGACTAGACTTTCACTCTGTCATGCCTTTATTCTGATCTTATCTCAAGTCTCTGTTCACAAGTATCATTCTTCAGGCTGCTAGTATTTCCTTTGAAGAGTCATATTTTTTTTTCAACTGATTTCTCAGTTTGATCATTACAAGTGATTGAGTTACAGATGTATCACTTGACTTCTCAACATCTGTATGTGAATTTTTTTTCTTTTAACACTTAATCACTTAGCTCTTCTCAGCTCTTTGACTTCCTGGTATGATTACTTATAGCCCGTTGACATTGATCATTTCAGAACGGCATGACAGGCAGCTATTTTTCACATAGTACAACACAAACAGCCCTCTGAATTTCCTGTAACTTTATGCAACATTAGCTCATTAACATGTCAATAAACAATTCCTGACACATACGAACCAATCTAGACATCACAAACACTGATAGCTTTTCTTAAATTAATAAAGCGATTAAAATCCAAGGCTTTAGTAAATAAATCAGCAAGTTGTAAATCAGTGCTCACATGGTCTATTGCAATCAGTTTCTCCTCAATCAATTCTCTGATGAAATGATGTCTAATATCTATATGCTTGGTTCTAGAGTGTTGAACTGGGTTCGTAGCTATATTAATGGCACTTTTATTATCACACAATATTAATAAAGAGTCAGATTCAGTACCATAATCACCTGCCATTTGTTTCATCCACAAGAGTTGCGTGCAACAGCTTCCCAGAGCTATGCACTCAGCTTCTGCTGTGGACAATGAAACACAGTTCTGTTTGCGACTGTGCCAAGCAATCAGATTGTTCCATGAAAAAACATCCTCCACTTTTGCTATGTCTATCATCTAAGGATCCTTCCCTGTCGGCATCACAATATCCAACCAGACTCTTGTTTGTATCTCTTGTAAAATGAATCCCAAGGTTAGATGTTCCTTTCACGTACCTGATAATTCTCTTCACATATGCTAAATGAGACACTTTCGGTTGTGCTTGGTATATGGCACAAATGCCCACTGCAAAACACAGATCAGGTATGCTAGCCGTGAGATAGAGCAAGCTTCCAATCATCCCCCTGTAAACCTTGTCACCATCTCGTGATAGCTTGTCATTAGTTCCCATTGGAGTTTTTGCATCCTTGCTACTATGCATTCCAAACCTTGTCACCAAATTTCTTGCATAAGTGCTTTGAGTGACAAAAATTCCTTCCTCGGTTTGCTTTACTTGTAAACCAAGGAAGTAGGTCAACTCCCCACACATGCTCATCTCAAACTCCTTAGTCATGCTTTCAACAAATTTTTTTCACTAATCTGTCCTTTGTATCCCCAAAAATTATGTCATCAACATAGATATGAACGATAATCAGATCATTGTTTTCTCTCTGAACAAACAAGGTCTTATCCACTGATCCTCGTTCATAGCCTTGATTAGTAAAAAAGGTTGTCAATCTCTCATACCATGCCCTGGAAGCTTGTTTCAACCCATACAGCGCTTTCTTGAGTTTGAAAACAAATTCAGGATGTTGTGAGTCCTCAAACCCTTTTGGCTGTTCAACATAGACCTCTTCTTGCAAGATCCCGTTTAGAAAAACACTCTTTACATCCATCTGATGTAACTTGAATTTCAGTGCACATACCATTCCAAAAAGGAATCTGATTGACTCAAGTCGAGCAACAGGTGCAATGGTTTCATGAAAATCAATTCCTTCTACCTGAGAGTATCCTTGTGCAACTAATCGTGCCTTGTTTCTTACAACATTTCCTGATTCATCAATCTTGTTCTTGAAGATCCACTTAGTTCCCACCACATTTGAGTTTTCTGGTCTTGGAACTAAATCCCAAACATCACTTCTCTTGAACTGGCTCAACTCTTCCTACATGGCTGATATCCAAAAATCATCACACAGTGCTTCTTTATGATTCTTGGGTTCAACTACAGATACAAATTCTGAAAACATGATAGAATCAGATAGTTGACCAGATACCAGTTGTTTGAAATCAATATGTTTTCCTCTTGTAACCCTCTCCCCCTGAATCTCGCCAATCACATCTTGTTTGGAGTGATTCCTGTGTACTTGCAGAGTGGAAACATGGTGTGATGAGGTTTGAACATTGGCACTTGGAGGCACATCAGTATTCTGTTCTGAAGAGGTAGGTTCAACTATCTTATGAATCATCATTCTTGAAGATGAGTAATCGTCAAACACCACATTAATAGTTTCCTGAACCATGCTGGTACACTTGTTAAACACCCGAAATGCCATGCTAGTGCCTGAATATCCTAGAAAGAACCCTTCATCACTTCTGGAATCAAATTTAACCAGTTGATCTTTGTCATTCAGGATGTAGCAGATACAACCAAACACGTGAAAGTAACCCAAACTGGGTGTCTTTCTTTTCCACATCTCATACGGTGTTTTGTTGGATCCTTTGTGTACATACACTCGGTTGATGATGTAGCAAGCACTGTTAATTGCTTCAGCCCAGAAATGTTTAGAAACGTGATTTCCATGTAACATTGCTCGAGCCATTTCTTGCAAGGTTCTATTCTTCCTTTCCACAACCCCATTTTGTTGAGGTGTTCTGGGTGCTGAATATTGATGCACAATACCCTATTTTGACAGAAAACATCAAACAACTCATTCTGAAATTCTCCTCCATGATCACTCCTTATAGTCTTGATTCCACACTTCTCATTCTTGAGTTGCAACGTCAAGATTTTGAAACTCTCCAAAGTCTCAGCCTTTTCTCTCAAAAATCTAACCCATGTATACCTGGTGATGTCATCAATAACCACTAGAATATATTTCTTACCAGTCAAGCTTTCCACTTGTATGGGACCCATCATATCCATATGAACAAGGGCTAATGGTTCAGAAGTCTTGACATCATGAAAAGATTTGTGATATGCTCTGATTTGTTTTCCATGGGCACATGGTCCACACAAAAATGAGTCTGATGTTTGTATCCTCGGAACACCTCGAACAACTTCATGATTTACCAGTTTGGTGAGTGTCCTCATATTTAGATGCCCAAGCTTTTGATGCCACAACTGAGCTTCAGAACTCTGAGATACACTCAGACAATTGTTTTGTTGTCTCCACATGTAACAATTGTTACCTGATCTTTGACCTTCCAACTTGATTACTCCAACATCATTAACAGCTTTGCATGTTGTTCTGGTAAAAGTGACTTCTAGTCCTTCATCACACAACTGACTAATACTGATGAGATTTACTTTGAGCACATCAACCAGGTAAACATCAGAAAGCTCAGGTTCGCTTCCTCCTGTCATTCCTTTTCCTTTAATCTTCCCTTTAGACCCATCACCAAATGATACATTTCCAGCTGAAATTTCTTGAAACTCATTTAACTTTCCCTGAATTCCAGTCATGTGTCGTGAACAACCCCTATCAAAGTACCAAGATGCTTCAGTTACATCTGTTTCTACTGAGAATGCCACATGACAGACCATCTGTGTATTAGATTGTGTGGACTGCTGATTCACACCCATTTGTGCTTCTGAATACAAGTCCCCTTTGCGAATCCATGCTCTGTTTCGCAAATTTTTATCCTTATACACACGTTTATGTCTATTAAGATGAGACACTCTGTTAAAAAACAGTCTGCAGTAGTACTTGTAATGTCCCAGTCTTCCGCAATACCAACAGCCTGAGACAAAATCAGGTCTTTGAGATGACTGGATCACACTTTCGTGCCTGTGGGATGTATGATTCATTCCCACATTCCCTTGTCCTTTAACAAACTTGGTTTCCATAAATTGATTTCCTCCATTGTAACCAAGTCCCTAGTGATCATTCCCAATCTTCCCAATTGACAAGAGTTTGTCCATATCCTTTGTACCATTACTCAGCATCTTGATATTCCTCGGTTGCACTTGCAATCTTCCTTCTGTAAGTTCATTCTTCTGTTTTTCTTTATGTAACCCTTCTTGAAGAGCTTCATTCTTATTTTTTCCCTCTGTTTAACCCTTCTTGAAGATCGTTTTTCTCTTTGGTAATAGCCTCTAGTAACTTTGTCAACCGTTTGACTTCATTGTTTTTCAGGATTAAATGCTCAACCAGAATCTTGTTTTCCTCCTCCAGAGAGAAGTTTTCTTCTTCATCAGCCTCTTGCTCTTCATCATCTTCTTGAATTATGCCCAAGAAGGACACAAAATTATTCAGAATATCCCCTTCTTCTTTTTCATCCTCAGAGTCACTTTCACTCCAACTTACATATGACTTGTCATTTCCAGTACTTTTAGTTCGTCCAACACAGTCAGTCCTAGTATGACCATACCCTTTACATTCTTAACATTGAAGAGTTCCACGTCTCTTCATAGTCGGACAATCATATTTGAAATGTCCGAAGCCTTCACACTCAAGACACTGTTTTTCACCTTTTTCTGATCTCTGTCTTGATCTGTCCTAAAACCAAGATTACTCTTCTTTTGACATTTCTCAATCTTTCTGAAATACTTCTTGACAATAAGTCTGACTTTGTCTTCCAGATCAACCTCTTGATTGGTTGTTTTTTCTGCCGCTACAAGAGCAATCCCCTTATCAGCCAACATTTCTTTTTTTTTTTTCTGATTTTTAGTTCATATGCTTGCATCATTCCAACAACTTGTTCAAACTTCATCGTGTCTGAATCAAGTGCAAGCTCAATGGCTGACATGTATGGCTGAAATTTATCTGGTAAGCTTCTGAGCAATTTCTTCACCAGCTTCTTGTCTTTGTAAGTCTTGCCCAGTACCAGGGCTTCATAAAAAATTCTACTCAACTTCTTACTGAATTGATTCACTGTTTCATGCTCATCCATTGTGAGAGTCTCGAATTCAGTTACCAGCATATCAATTCGAGTTCGTTTCACATTTGAAGTTCCTTCATATGAAGTTTTCAGAATATCCCAAGAATCTTTTGCCCTTGTACACCCTTGCACTCTAGTGAATTCATCAATAGGCAAAGAAGTAAAGATCTTGGTGAGTGCTTGTGAGTTTGNCATTGGTGGATCCCATCCATCAACAACAGCAATCCAAGCATCCATGTCTATGCTCTGAATGACTTGAGTCATCTGAACTTTCCAGTAACCATAGTTATCCGAATCCAGTACCAAAGGTTTGTTAAGCATAACAAACTGTTGATTATTCTCCATACTTGCCACAAGATCTCACCTATTATAGGATAAACAAATCCTTTAGTCGGTGATCCGCTCNTTTTAACACAACAAATACGTATTTATTAAACTCAATTTGCTTGATCTCTCTACAAAGACTCAACCCAAATAGGCTTTACACAATCTTATACTCTATGAGATTGTCACCTAAAGTTTAACAAAACAACACCTCACTCAATCACTCAACACGTGATTCTCACAGAGGCTTAAGAACACTCACCGACACAACACTCTGTTTTTCCGAGAGTTGAATCAAGAAACCTAGCCAAGATAAAAAGCAAAAGTGTTAACTCTAACTAACCACTTTTCTCTTTATTTATACACTCCCCAAAACCCTAAGGAATATTTCCTTTTACCTAAATCTCAAACAAATCTTCCAAATATCTTCTACCAAGATATTCTCGCAATATCTCTTTCCTTGTTTTGATTTCCCAAACCAAAACTTCTAAAAGATCTTCGTCTCAGCGTATATCTTGTTTCGAGATCTTAACCACCACATTTCCTCAAGATATTCTTTACATAATATCCGCTTCAATGTTCGTTGATCCTCTATAAGCTCTCTGATTTCATCAGCTCCCTGATTAAGTCTGCAACAGTCTTCTGATTCCATCATCTCCTTGATTGCAGACTTTCATTTTAGTCTAGTGAAAAAGGCCCTAAAGGTTGGGTCTTGGCACCTAGGTTATGTCTAGGGTTCAATCTCCAAAGAGAGATATGTTGTAAAAAGTTGACAAAAAAACTTATGAGGAGAAAATGTACTTTGTTGTATCCAATTGCACTTCTTTAATTTAACCCCCCCCCCAAAAAAAAAAACAAATAACACTTCCAAACTCCATCAAAATGCTACATAAAGATTATAAAACAGACAAATCTTAAAATAAAGTAATCAGGTAAAACCTATAATGCTTCATTAGTATTTTTTTTTTTATGAATAGATAATAGGTTAAACCTTTATTATTTCACTAGAAAAATCATGTAAAGCCAAGCACCAAAATCAAGTTAAATTAATTTAGAGATATTTGGATTCGAAGACTAGGAGTTTCAAAAAACTTCAGAATGGAAGAAATAGTAATAAATGAACACAAAAGATTCGAATCACGAACATATATAGAGAGTAAGTTCGCTTTTGATTTTTGAGTCTTAGGTCGATGATCCAATATAAAATTTAGGAAATGATTTTTTGGGATGTCATCTCTACCAATTTTGCCACAAAAGTAGGCCATTTGTATGGCGTATAGACCATTTGTGTCAATTCCTCTATGTTTATAATGAATAAAGAGCAGTATCATCATTTTCCTTCAACATCGACATAGTCCATAAAATATTATGATGTTCCAAATGAAGAGGAGATAATATTCGATAATATCCACGCAAACCTATGAGGCATGTAGATTCCATGAAGCATCCATATGACAAGAAATGTCGATATTAGTTCTGTTTGTTGATTATCAAACCTTTTAATTATTCTCTAGTGTCCTTCGTTCGAGGGCTATGAGTTTGTAGTAAATCCTTAATTAGCTTCAGACGATGCAAGATTCAGTGTATCAATCAGTCACTTTTGTTTAACAGTAAACAACGTATCATTTCGTGCTTTCCAAACATACAATAGAACCAAGGGTAACACCTAAGCTTTTCTCCCGTGTTTGTGTCAAGAGACTTCATGGAAACAAATAAATTCATATTTTTTGTATGTTTTGCGTCAGAAAATCTTCTGTAGGATAGAGACATTAGAGAATATCCAACATTGAAGGATTGGGGACAAATTAACATAGAATGGTTAATTGACTTCCCTGTTGCATCACACCTTATACAATGGCGATATACCCTAAATTGCTAATAGTCAACTTATCAAAGCAACCACTACTCCAACTCCTTATAGCATATTTTTGTATAAAGTGCCTTAATTTGTTTGATGTCGCTACCTTCGAGACCTTTTCTTTTAAGATATTAACTGATGGAGCTTAAGTAGTGAAGTGAGTGTCATTCTCAAATTGGGAAACCAAAACATCATATCTTGATTTAACTATGTATTTTCAATGGTTTGTGTGAGTCTTTAACAGTTCTAAGTACTTTAGGTCCAAATGTCTAATCGGACCCTGCTTGTTGGAGGTGAAGGTTGATCAAGTGAAATCCAATTATCTTACCATGCTTTTCTACGGAGACCCGACCCACCTTATGTAGAAATATTTGTATATAGAATTCGTTTACCCCTCATCCCCGACAAATACTCGACCAACTAAAAGGCAGGCGATAAGGCTTTACCACCTTAAAGGGTAACATGCCTTTAAAGTATCTCCCCCAGTAGACCTTAGAAAATAGGAAACATGGATGTTAATATAGTTATTTTTCCAAAAGAGCTTGATTGAAGTCCACACGAAGCCTAGTCCTCCCTTTCTTGGGAGAACACATTTTGTGCTCCCAATGAATATCTCTTGAACTTAATTTTGAGCTCCAATAGACATTTGTAATTCCATTTGAAAACTTGCGCAACAAATATTTTGGTAAACAAAAACTGGACATCACATAGTCTACACAACAAACTTGATCATCACCTCATTGCCTCTTTTAGAAATAAGTTTTGAAGACTAGCCATTTATACGCGAATTTAGGAGATCCCTTTCATAACATTTTTTTGTTTGTTTTGAAATTTGTAGTTGTTCAGGTATCCTTAGGTATGTCCCATGTTAAACCAGATTCTTCAATAAGTTTTAACAATGTTAAGATATAAGAACAATTTTCTAAATATACTTTATTGATTATGAAAGAACTAAATCTAACTCACAAATATAATTAGGTCTAGAATATAAAGTTATGAATATCCTTATTAATTCATAAGAACCCTTTTTATAGTTTTCTTGAAGAAACTTGTATCAAATCTTTAACTGATATTTTTACTAATATATAGGATATATGCCATTATCTATTATTTTCCTAAATCTTCTTTGCGGGCTTATACATCTTTCTAAGTCGATGTTGTTTACTTGACCCTGGTCATTTAATCATTGGACCGAGGTCGACCACACCGACTGTGTTGAGCGATTTGTATGATTTAACAGGGTCTTGATGCATGATAACAAATTTGGTAGCAAAAAAATATCCTCTATTGGAAATACCTCTCCAAATATCTTCTATTAAGATCCTTCTCTGTCATTCTTAATTTTGTTTAGCACCTCAATGCAATGAATGAAAGGATAAAGAGGGTTCTTATGTCTAACTTTACACGACGATTTTATCCCTTCTTTAGGACCCCATTAATTTTAATCTTATAGGAGACGAAACTCAAATAAGCCATAATCTATGAGACCCAAAGAGTTTTTTGAAAAAATATCTTCTATAACACCACCTTAACAAACCTTCATCCAGCCCAATCATAAGTCTTATCATATCGATCTGACCGCCTTAAAACTCCTTAATGCATCTATTTTTTGTGTTCATTTCATCGAATTCTTCTTGGCTACGAGGATATTATCTAAAATAACTCGTCATGCCACAAATGTTGATTAGGTTTCCGAGAACAATGGAGTTAGAAATCGTTTGAGCTACTGACCAATTTTTTTTGAAACAATCATGTAACAAACATTGCATAGGATGATGGGACGAATTTTCTTTATTTTTCAAGGCTTATCATTCTTGGGTATACAACATATATTCGTCTCATTAAGACGTGGATCAAGAGGACCCTTATCCATGAACTCTCAGATCATCTCTACCACATTAACTTTACGATATGCCAAAACCTCTAAAAGAATAAAATTGTCATTTCATCCGGGCATTATGCTTTCTCCGGATGCATTTCAAAGAGTCTCTCTAAACTTTAAGACAAACACTTTGCGAGTTAACATCACATCCATCTCATCTGTTTTAGTTTGTGACACATGACAGAACAGCCTCTTGTTTCTCCACCAGAGTAGCTATAAATAACGTACATAAGTAGAAAGTAGCCTTACTCTCGATATCTAGAGCTGTCAAATGGGCTGTCCAAGCCCATTTTGGCCCGTCCATTTTTGTCCAATCAGATTTTGGACAAATTTTGACTATGTCCAATAAAACACAAGCTCGTAAACGTCCAAGACCGCATATGCCCATGTTAAATGGTTTGTCCATTGGACATAACTTTATTTTTTTTCTTTTTTCATTATAACTAAAATTATGTAATTATAACCCACTTAATAAATTTAGAATAACAAGTTTTATTATAAGTTTTAACATATTTAAATATAAACAAAAAAACCATAACAAATTAATTTTTTTAACAAGTTTACATTTAAATATAAGTATATAACATAAAATAAAACATAAACATAACAAGTTTAAAATTTTTTAACATAAATATAACATAAGTTAATCTAAAAGGTTGTGCAACATCTTGAATCACGATAACTAAATTGAAGATTTTAAAGGGAACTAGTAAGAACTGAAACTCAACAAGAAGGTAAACTAAAACACATAGCTTTAAAAAATACAGAAACATAACAACAAGTACACAACAAATACATCATATCATAAGATGCATACATCTTTCTTGAATCAATTACTTCTCCATAGTAATTATGTTCAAAAAAATTTATACAATTTCATTTGTTCCAATTTTTTTTCAAATACCGCCAACATAAATGTTCAATTTTTGACAGTTTAAAATTTATTTTTTTGTGTTTGAGTTCACTAATTAGAATATAAGATTTTGTTTTAAAATATTTTGTTTAGTTTTGGGTATTTAGGATTTAAATTAAAAAATCCCCAAATCTTTAGCATAAAATTTTAAATTAATTGGACGACGCAATGTCCATAGTGTCCAGTCCGTTTTGTCCATGGGCATAATTGGACGAAGTCCATTATAGTCCGTTTGTTTATATTCTTGTCCATGGACAGCCCAAAGTAAAATGGACATGAACGGACCATAAGCCGTCCGCCTATTTTGACACCCTATCGATATCTTCCTCATCTTCAACCTACTCCTCTGTATGATTCAACAAGTTTTGATTTGATTACTTAATATAAATTTTAAACACCTTCCTCACATTTAATAAGCAGTTAATAACATTTTTAGAGATATAAAACATCTCCACGGCATTAGGACACAAACACCCTAGCTTATTCACCAATTCATTCTACAAAGTTGCTTCTTTAATGAAATCTATGTATGTAAATTTACCTCTAATGGATAAATCTACACTTTTTTTAGGGTAGAACTCCATATGATTGTAAAACTAGTTCAGGTTAGTGACATCTCATATGATATGGATCAGCTGCAAAATTATATTTAATATCTATAGGATATGGGTTGCAACCAGACCCAATGGGTTAAAGGCCCACTCCAAAAGCCCATTCGAAAAGCGACGAGGTCGGCGAGGGCGCTGAATGAAAAGTGGGTCTAGTCCATGTAGCCCCGAGAAACAGTAACCTATTAACTAACTCGCCGATCTACGAGATATGATTCTACATGTCCTATGTTGCTGAATGATGATAAAGAGGCATTATAAAAGGAGGAGGACGGTTCACGAAGAAAAGGTGACAATTCTTAGAGAGAAATTCTAGAAAAAAGTTAGAGAGATAATCTTACGGCCTTAAAACTTATTATTCATCATGAGCTCGTCGGACCTATTGACAACCTCGCTTCCCTTGTAACCATATTTGAAAGGGAGCGACTATATTCTAACTCCGCGATGCACTGAAGACATGAAAAACCCAACTCAAACAGACGACTATGTCCTCGTCGAGGACATGACCCATCTCGAAGGACAAAGCACCAGAGTCGAAGACCACCAAACGCTGACTAGACCGGCGAATAGAATCCAAGGAGTGCCCTCGCAAGAAGAAACTAACCAGGCACTACTACGTCCACTAGAGGATCAAGAAAAGGAATCAAGACACCTAAAGAACAAGTTCGAAGCGGTGATGAATACGAGCTTTCGAAGAACCAAACTGGAGGTCCTAAATAGAAACCTCTTCAGATCCACTAATACACAAACGCCGACATCAAACAACCCATATATGCCCAAACCAATCCGCCATGTCGATCTACCCCATCACGGTGATCCCACTAACCTAAGAGAAGAGATAAAGGTTCTACAAGCCCTAATCAAGGAGATGAGCTCCCTCGTGCACAGATGATAACACGTATTTTTGGTGTGGTGCAATGAAGTATAGTAGTGTATCAAGGGTTATCAATTCCTATCCACACAGAGATGTCATTGTAGCAAATGGAACTACTAATTCAAGCCAAGCAATAAAAATGGGGTTTTACTAACAAGCCCTAAATGAACAGAACATAGTAAACATACATAAAGTAAAAACAGAAATGAAAGTAAGTATGCATAAATAAAAGATAGACAGCTAGCAAAACGTAAACTGAAAAGCAAAATGGGTAAAAATGCAATCAAATGTAAGCAGTTCCTGAGAATGAGGGTAATTGACCAGAGATCCTTTCTGAACTCCCTAAACTCCTAACATACCTCAAACAACGAGCTACCCCTAAACAGCAGATTCATATGCAACCAAGTCCAATCTCTTGATAAATGGAATTATCCTACGCAATCACCAGACTAACTCTCGTTAACGGTACACTACCTAACAAGCATGAAGAACCAATCTACTTAAGTCAATAAGCGCCCTAAATATCTAATCTCTTAGGCTAGGATGTGCAAGTCTCTGAAATCACCATGTTTATGCATTTCATTGAACATTTTCTGAGTGCTGAAATGACTAAAATTAGATTTTAGTTGAAACATAAGGGATCTATATGCAATCAAATTTAGGAGCCTAGGAGGAACAAGAAATCAATACTAGTCTACCCCATCATCAAGAACCTAAGGTAACTACTCACTACGCATGTTTGATGCGAAATCAGAAATACAGGAAAGCATAACTACTAAGCAAGACATTTGAATCAAAATTCAATGATGAAGAAAAACAAGAACACTAAGTTGAAAATGTGATGAAGATGATGAACAACAAGAACACTAACCCAGAATAACAAAGTAACAATAAAACAGTAGCAAACCAGAGAAAGTGATCAAGGTGAAAAACGAGATTAAAAGCATAAAAACGTAGATCAATATGCACCAAATAGTTCACAGCCGTAATCTAAGCATGAAAATAAAGAAAATGAAGGTAAAGAAAAACTTAATCAAAATCTTGGTTTTTACATGAACAACATGAAGAACAACCACCGACCTATGGTCGCGGAGCCAAGGTCACAGGACATCCCACTGCCACCACATGAAGGATATGCTACTAAAAAAGTATCATGAAGGCCGAGGGAGAGATGTACGAANCCCCCCCCCCCCCCCCCCTCGAGAAATCGGAGGGAAGGATCACAAAATTGTCAACCAACCCAAAACCGCAACACAAGGGGAGAAAGACAAGAAAGATAGGCCATCGAGGAAGATATGGCGCCTCCACAGAGGCAAAACAATGATGGACGAGGTGAAGACATTCCCATTCCCCGTCGAAGGATAAAGGTCATCATGGGAGGTATCCAGCACTATGGCAACTCTATCCGATTGGCAACAAGGTTGGATCATTGGGTCCTTAACACGAGAGGAAGCTCGACCAGTAAGCAACTTAGACATAAACCAATCTATTTACAAGTAATGATATAGTCAAGGCCGAGGATGCCCAAAAAGATTTCATTATAGTTGAGCTCGTCGTCAAGGACCGCGAGGTGACCAAGATGCTAATCGACACATGCAGCTCGGTAGACATAATCTTCAAAAGGACCTTACAAAAAATGGACATTGGCTAGGAAGAAATAAAAAAGACCACGCAATCCCTCACCATTTTCGGAGGCGACACGAATGATAGTAGGAATTTTGGGTTCCTAAGAGCTATCAATCAACCCATTGTTGTAGTATGGGTTTTTATGTCAATCCATAATGGGAGC
>OVBE01005396.1:0-18006 GCA_900406425.1 Iberis pinnata | reverse complement strand
AAAAAAAATATATAAAATTGAATGAATAGTATTAAAAATCAAAAATGTGGTATACAATAATCGATTATGTAAATTATTTAACGTTTATTATTTTTTATAAAACAAAAGTTTATATTATTTAGGAGATTATTATCACTATTGTTAAGTTTTTTGGAATAATTTTATTCATTTCGTTATATAAACGGTACTCGAATTACCTTTACTCGACCCTTACCGGTTAAATTTTTTTTTCTTGACCCTAACGGGTAATGATAGTTATCCCTACCCGACCCTTACCCGTACGTGTTTATGACGGGTTGGGATAATCCGACCCAAAACGACAGGCTTAGAAAAAAGTATTGCAATTATTTTATTGGACAGTGAAAGTCAAACTCGTTTAAATTTTGCATAAAAAACCTAAAATAACACTCTTTTTGTTAAAAAAAAAAATTAAACGTAAAATGACACTTTTTTAAAATCGGAAGAATTAATTGATAAACCAGACATAAAACAAGTCAAAATATAAGGGTTTAGTAGTAACCAAAGTATTAAGAGCTCCAGCTTTGAAATGATGTTGTGAAGCTTTACTCTTCTCTCTTGAAACATATATTAAGTTTGGCATTTTATATTTCTTGTCATCATCCATATCTGTCTCACTGTTCAACAAAACCTGCTTGCAAATTAATTAAAATTAATGTTGTGCTATATTAATGACAAAATTTTAATGATTTTTGCAAATACATATGATATAATATGAAAGGTAACTTTAAAAAGAAATTCCAAAAAATATCACCTATAATTTTCTCATTAACATATTTTTTAAAAAATTACCTTTCTTCTATATACACATACTACAAAACTATAATTTAGCTTGAAATCTTTAAAAATAAATTATAATCTAGAAAACTTAATTCTAAACTTTAGAATCTAAAATCTAAATCCAAAATAATAAATTATTTTAAAAGTCTTTAAAGATTACTTGTATTTTCTTTTAAAAAATATTTGATGGTATTTTTAAATTTCAAAAACTTCTTTTCACTCTTTCTATGTCTCAATACTTGATTTTTTAGATTTTCACACATATTGAAAAAGTAAGTAATGATTACGCGGCTAATTTATCTTTTCTTAACCCACTTTATCTATATTTTCAAAATTTTAATCTTTAAAATTTAACTTTTTAATTTATTATACTATAAATTAATTATAGAAAAAATATTTTTAACCAAAAATATGTGAATGAGTATTTTGTAAAGAGAAAAATAATAATTAAAAAAGTAAAAAAGCAAGTAATATGAAACAAAAAAACAAAATCTAAAAAAATAAGTATACATAAGGAGTATTATATACTATAGAATTCTTTTTCTTAATGAAATAAAGTATGAAAAAGGACTTATATAATCATTGATTTGATTTTTTTATAAATTACCTGAATAATTGTAGGATGATCATGACGTGTGAAATTGTCGGTCCATAAATCGAAAATTTTAGGAATTTGATTGTGATTGAAAAAATCAGACTCAATTTTGCCACTCTCCACCACATGTTCCACTCTACTCTTCATATCTTCATACATTATCTGTCACACCGTTCAATACCCACTAATATAATTGAGTCAAGAGAGGGAAAAGAAAAAGATTGAGTCAAGTGAACCTAATTATATAATCAATTTATATAATGTAGAGTTTTATAATTAGGTGAAGTTGAACTCTTAACTAAAAATGTAAAAGTAAATTATTAATTATTTAATCAAAATATATATATAATGACATTATCTCGTATTATATGTATGTAATTATATATATATATATATATATATATTTTTGTTATTATTTATTGTTTAAGGTAGATGCACGTATATTAAGAAATTACTTATTTTTATATAATTTTTTGTTTATCTAATAATATCATTAAGTAAAACCAATTCAACCAACAAAAAAATACAAGAGACATTCTCAAAATAGCATAAAAATAGATTTATTCCAAAAATAACACACACACACTCCCAAAAGTTTTAAAAATACCACTAAACTTAAAATAGCTTTAAAACTTCAAATTTAAACTCTAAAACCCCAAAATCAAACAATACCCTTTTCAAAACTAAACAAAAACTCGATTTAGTGAACTCAAACCCAAAATTTTAAATTATAAACCCTTAAAATTCACTTTTTACGTATGTGGTATTTTTAGAATATCTGAGAATGTGTGGTATTTTGGAACTTTTGGGAGTGGATAATATTTTTGGAATTAATTTTTTTTTTTTATGATATTTCAAGGAATTCTTCAAAACCATAATACATAATATAAACGATCACTTACACCAAATACATTTATTTATCTGCACAGAAATTTGAAAACAACAATTTTTTGAAATAATTTTTTTTCAAACTACACTAAATATATAACAGATGAAGTATATATTTATAATTACAAAGTGATTAACAAAGATCAGGTGGTTGTATCATCTATGTTGCTTTGTTATCAAATCAAAGATCAAATCTCGTCATTTATTATATAAATATATTATTTTATTTATGGAGTTTGAGATATTGGATCGGATATGTTACGATTTAAAAGTTAACGTCGAAACAAAAATTATAAAGTGATTTTGATAAGTAACATAACCTCGATGCTATTTCAAAAAGGTGATTTAGATAAGTAATAAATAAACCCTATCCTTTTAGGAGAAATCATTTAGGTAAGTACAAAGTTCTTATCGCTAAGGAGAAATAATGGATGTTAACTTTTTGGTTAAAAGATATAATAAACATGTTTTTGGCTAAAAGATATAATAAACATGTTTTTGGTAAGTTTAGAATTTCAACAAGCAAATCTAATAGACCAAACTCTAATAAATTATTCACTCACTATAAAGTGCTTAGATTTAATCTCTAGATAAGTGTAAAGATCATACAAATAACAATTACTAATCAATAATCATTCTGTTTTGTTTTAAATGTTGTTTAAGATTATTTCACATAAATTAATAAATTTGTATTTTTTATATAAACATTAATAAATTTTTTAAATCAATCATTCATTAAAAGTACTGCAATTATTCTATTGGTCAACGAAATCAAACACATTCAATTCTTTTATAAAAATTTTTTAAAAAATAATTAATTTGGAAAAAAATTAACGCATTTAAAACAAAACAAAGGAATTATAATATATAAAAAATGTAGAAATGAATAAAATAATTTAAATAAATTTGAAGGTGATGATGTCATAGTTAGCCAAAATCTTGGGAAATAAAACATGGAGAAAACTTAGCATTATCTTCGACAAGAAACGATAAGGTTTTTGACTTCGACTTTTCAGCACAACAATGGCTCTTATTTTTCTTACAAATTTGTATTTTGTCTATTTTCATTTATTGTAATTTGTCTCTTACTAAATATATTGTACTCCTCTCGTTCCATATACACATATGTTTCTCATTTCTTAAAGACCATAATTAGTAATTCAAAATGAGTTACAATTTTAACATCTGACTAAAGATATTACTAAATGAATAAGACAAAGTACATTATACTAATTAAATTAGTGTTAGTAATCATTAGAATATTTGTGATATTATCGTTTAACTTTAGAGGTTGAAATTTTTACTATTTTCATAGAATAAGTGATATTGTAAAATAATTTAGATTTATTATTTCTTTTTAAGTTAGGAAAAGTTGGGGACCGAAACTCTAATATGTCAATAGAGTGAGTGTCATCGTTGAATAGCCCAGTCACCATATTTTTCTATGGGCCTAAAGTGTGGCACCATATTCGACTAACCAAGAGGAAATAATTTCGTAATTTTGCATTTAAAGGGAATCGAACCCCAGTTTTGACCAACATGACGATTCTTCTTGAAATGGTAACCACTAAACCAAAAGCACTAGATTATTTACTAAATTTTTTAATAAACATAAAACATGATACTATGATTAAAAGAAATAATTTAGCAATTTTTTCATTTGAAAGAATTTGATTTTTAGTCTAAACCAATATATCAAAATTTTAAATCACTAAACCATTACCATTTGATTTCGTCTATGCTAAAAAAATGATATTATCGAATAATTATGAATCATCTCAATCTTTGATATAGATCAACAGAGCAAAACCTCTTTCAAGTAAAAATCACTACACCATCGATCACTCGATTTTATATATATATAGGAATTCTCAAAAATACCACAAAAAACTAGATTTATTCCAAAAATACAAAAGAAAAAGTTTTTGTTCCAAAAATACCACAAAATTTGAAATAGCTAAATTTAAACCCTAAAACTCCAAAACCAAATCCTACCACTTCAAAACTAAACTCTAAATTATATTTAGTGAACTAAAACCCAAAATTTTAAATTCTAAATTCTTAAATTCACTTTTTATGTTTGTGGTATTTTTAGAACATTTGAGAGTGTGTGCTATTTTTGAAATTTTTGAGAGTGTGTGGTATTTTTGAAATTTAAACTTTTTTTATGGTATTTCAAGGAATTCTTCATATATATATGCATATTTTAAAAATTATATAAGATTAAAAAAAAACATACTATAAACCTAATTATTATAAATATATTTTTTTAATTATTATAAACTACTATATACTAAACCTTAATTATAAATATAATAAATAAATTACATACGTAATACATACCTTAAGATTTTGAGCTTCATCATCACTCAAAGAATATGACTTAGAGTTAAAATAAACTTCAGGAGACCGATCTTGAACATTCTTCTTCTTACAAAAAGGTAACCAAACTTTAGAAAATTTAGAAGCTTCCATTAAAGCAAACAAAGTCAACGAAGATCCTCCATCGTCTGATACATAAACTGAAACTTTATCCAACGGATAATCATAAGCCATTACTGATAAAACAGTATTAACAACCATTATTGGTGGTTCTTTGTATGGATCAGCTGTACATATAAACACATCAAGATTTGGTAAAATTTCCGGTTTAGTTTCGAATTTTTCGGTTCTTTTAACCGGATTTAACCGGAGAGATGTTGTTGTTGTCCACATGAAAGCAAGAATGATATCAGAGATTAGAAGAAGAGATGTTATAAAGGTTTTGTTTGAGTTTATATGGTGATATATTAGAGATATGATACCACACGTGTGAATTACGGCGAAGATTCTGTATGGTATGGTTCTCCGGCAAGGATTACACGTGTGGAGAGTTGTGCCGACGGTTAAGTGTTTTGTTTGAGGTTCCATTTTTTTGTTTGATAGAATTTTTGGTTGGGGAAGATATTTGGTAATAAAACTCATCACTAACAAGTGACTGATATTTATAGGCGAGTTTTTGTTATCACATGAACAACAATAGGCTGGTCTAGTAACTCAAACTCCATAAATAGAAAAAAATGTATTTGTTAGTCGCTAGGAGTGGGCGTTCGATTCGAGTTCGGTTCGGATAATTCGGATTTCGGATAATTCGGTTAGGGACATATAGGAACCGTTCGGGTTATTTAAAAATACGGTTCGGATTCGCGGATCGGTTTTTTCATTTTTATTAAGATCCGAAATAGAACCGAAACTCCAAAATATCCATAAAAAATTCCAAATTATCCGAACAATTTAGCTAAAATCCAAGTTAGTCGAATCAAAAATCCAAAATATCGGACAAAAACCCATAAATATCCTAGTTACCTT
This sequence comes from Iberis pinnata, assembly GCA_900406425.1. Taxonomy (NCBI): domain Eukaryota; kingdom Viridiplantae; phylum Streptophyta; class Magnoliopsida; order Brassicales; family Brassicaceae; genus Iberis; species Iberis pinnata. The sequence continues at coordinate 12,377 of OVBE01005396.1, read as the reverse complement.
ACTAAAATCCTATTTTTCTACCTAAATTCCTAACTATTCGATCACAACTACATATATAGTCATATATGTACAAATTTCTCGGTTATACTTTCGGGTTTCGGTTCGGTTCGGATTCGGATTCGGTTTTTCGAATTGAGATATATAGGAACCGTTCGGATTCTTTGGAATAAAAAAGAGTTTAAATTCCAAAAATACCACACACTCCCAAAAGTTTCAAATATACTACATACTCTCCAATGTTCCAAAAATACCACAAACATAAAAATTGATTTTTAAGGGTTTAAAATTTGAAATTTTGAGTTTGGATTCACTAAATAGAGTTTATGGTTTAGTTTTAAAGGGGGTAAAGTTTGGTTTTGGGGTTTTAGGGTTTAAATTTTGAAGTATTAAAGCTATTTCAAATTTTGTGGTATTTTTGGAACAAAAACATTTTGGTGGTATTTTTGAAACTTTTGGCAGTGTGTGGTATTTTTGACATAAACTTAATATTTGATGGTATTTGTGAGAATTCCCCTTTTTTGGTGTAATATATATTTTAGGGACATTCTCAAAAATACCACAAAAAGTTAAGTATATTCCAAAAATACCACACTCCCAAAAGTTCCAAAAATACCACATTTTTTCCAAAAATACCACACAAATGTTTTTGTTCCAAAAATACCACAAAATTTGAAATAGCTTTAAAACTTCAAATTTAAATCCAAAAACCCCAAAACCAAACCCTACCCCCTTCAAAACTAAACCCTAAATTCTATTTAGTGAACCCAAACCCAAAATTTTAAATTTTAAACTCTTAAGATTTAATTTTTATGTTTGTGATATTTTTGGAACATTTAAGGGTGTGTGGTATTTTTGGAACTTTTGGGAGTGTGTGGTATTTTTGGAACTTTTGGGAGTGTGTGGTATTTTTGGAATTTGAACTTCTTTTGAGGTGTTTCAAGAAATTACTCTGTATTTTATACCTCTATTTTGTAGGATTTTGAAAGATGCAAAATAGTGGACAACATGAATTTTGTAGTGATATTTTATATATATATATATAATTGAATTTTGTAGTTGTATTTCATTATCATATTGTAATAAATATTTATTGAAAGAAAAAAAAAGACAAAACCAGAGTTTTCTCTAACAAATTCTTATCATATTTTGATTTAAAAAAAAAAAATCAATCTCTGATAAAAATAAATGCAAAATAGATTTTTAACCACTATGCCACTTCCTCTACATTTTTCTTATCAAAAAATGTTTTATGCATGTTTGATAGTGACGCAAGGACGAAAGTAATGAAACTATATGAACGATATTTTTTCGTAAATTTCTAACGTAAAACATATAAATCTATAATTCCAAAAATTAAAATAAAATGTTGATGCCCTCATGTTGGTAGAGTTGGTCCATTTTCGATTTACGTGGTAATTTCAAATATATTTTTGAGATTAGCTCTCTTAAACCTCTATTCAAAGCCGGTCCTGAGCTCAAGCATAACAAGCATTCGTTTGCGGCCTTTTTTTAGTTTTAAAAATTTTAGTTAAGAAAACGGCCTATTTTTTGAAAGATGATAGAATTTTTGCCTATTTTTTTGTTGTAGATTGCGGCCTTTGAAATTTTTTTAAATCTCAGAACCGGTCCTGTCTCTATTAGCTTATTAGTGCTTTTTTTTGTATCCTTTCTTTAGACTTTTGGTATCCTTTTTTTATATATTTTTGGTTTTAGAAATTAGTTTCCTACGGATTCTACTCTTCTTAAAACTTTCGGACTTAGTTTATATCTTATTATAATGTCACTATTATAATATAATTTCATACGACAAAAAATAATAATGTGGACAAACATAAAGATGTGAGAGCCACATATCTCGAGCGATCAAACAATGCAATAACTTCGTAATCTAACACCTAACTATATCATTTTATGGACCACCTCACTCACTCTTAGAGTTTTTTTTTTTATCATATTAATTTATGGACCACGACTGACCGATCCAGTAACCCAACCTTCATAAATAAAAGTTTTTACTTTTTACTATATAATCTCGAGCGAGTGAACAATGCAATAACTTCATCACTTCATAATCTAACACCTAACTATATCGTTTTATGAACCACCTCACTCACTCTCCGAGTTTATTAGTCGACTTAGTAGCCTAAATTTCATAAATAAAAAGAAAAAATATTGCTATGCGAGTGACAGATTTGAACCCCAGTCTAATAACAAAGCAATAACGATGACACAACCACTAGACCACTTGATACGAGTTTATCTAATTTAATATTTTGAGTTTCTTCAACATCTTTTTTTTGGGTGTGAAACGGGAGAAAAATCTCCCAAATTTATTAAAAGGAAACCAACTCAAACAACTACATCAAAACATGTATAAGATGTCCCGAACCGGTAACATCCTCATGGAAAAACGTGGAAACACAAGGACAAGAAGCAGAAGAATGAAAACCTAGCGGTAAGCTGAAAGCATAGTTAGCTAGATCGTCCGCAAGCCGGTTAGCCTTTCTATAAATATGTGTAATACAGACTGTCTAGTCCCTCGAAAATAAGCCATAGCACAAACGTGCTAGGAATGATAAATTCTAACAAGTTATAAATAAAATTAAGTTTTAAAAACGGGTCAAAACGAGAAATAAAAGAAAGACATAATAATCCAATTCGACAAAGTTTCCAAAAGTCCTGCATAAATTATTCACAAATCTCATTTACTTTTTTTCCTTACACCATACACCCACACAAAGTTTCTATTAAAAATACAACAACAACAAAAAAAAAAGAAACACTTTGAGAGACTTTTTAATAATACCTTGAAACTTCAAACCCTCTTTATCCACAAGAGGCTTCCAAAAAAAACTTAGCCATCTTCTTATAATGTAAAAGTAGTAGTTTTAAGAGTTGTTCTCTGTTTTGGAAGTTATTATGGTTTCAACTTCTGTTAAAAGCATTTGAAGTTGGTTTCCTGGTGTCATTTTCTTTACTTCTTCTTTTGACCATATGAATATTCTCTTCACCATGTTACAAAACTCACTGCAACACAAAACACATTAAACTTTTAACCCGTTTCGATCTTTGGTCTATAATCTCTTCTAGGGCTGGACATTTAAACCAAACCGAACCGAACTGAACACAAAACACATTAAGCTTTTAACGGTTTCGATATTTGGTCTATAGTCTCTTCTAGGGCTGGGCATTTAAACCGAACCGAACCGAATTTTCGGTTTATTCGGTTCGGTTCAATTGGTAACCTTTTATTTCGCTTGGTTTTCGGTTCAGTTTGATTGCGCAACAATTTTATTTTACACTATATTAACTGAATCGAACAATCTAAAATTAACCGAAATTAACCAAATAAAACCGACATTACCGAAAAATAAAAAATTAACCCGAAAAACAGAAAATTAGCCAAAATTTAACCGAAATTAAGATTTTCGATTCGAATAAACCGAACTATAAAAAAGAACAACCGAACCAAACAATCGGAATGACGAAAAAAACCGAACCGAACAATCGGAATGACGAAAAAAACCGAACCGAACTTTTGTTCAGGCACAAAAAAAATAAAAACAAAAAAAAAACCGAATGCCCACCCCTGATTGCTTCGGTACATGGAATCAACCTTAAGATATTCTTAATTAAAAATGGAGATTTTGTATGGTGATCTTATTGAATTACTTACGGCCATGGATCATCACCAACAAGCATCATATCTCCATCATCGTCAGTGAATACTATTTCCCATTGATTGCGACTTTGTAATTCGCCTTTTATGTCAAATAGCTTCTCGAGGTCGTCTATAAGCTCATTGTATCCGTTTAACGCAGTTAAATCTACAGCCCTGCCTACAGGTACACCTTGCATCTGCACCTGTTGAATGAGATCGTGTTCCATTTTTAGTACAATTTTACACAATGTATTATAACAAGTGTTTATTATATATACCTTGGTACGACTTCTTGTTGAATTGCTTTTCTTGCTTTGAACCTCTTTTGGAGATGCTTGTGCAGGTTCTTGCTTTGTTTCTTCTGATAATTTCGATATCTCAGATTTTGGATCTGAGTTACTCTCCACAGTTGATTTAGTTATGTTGATTGGTCGCATAGGTACAGTTTTCTCCTCAGAAGTTGCTACTAGAGAAGAACTCATCAGATCAATTCCGAATAATCGATAAGTAGAGTTTGTTTCTGGTTTCTTCTGTTCGATTGGGAAAACCATTTGCTCGTTTAGCGTTGAGCTCATTAGACGGTCAGAGTTCTTTGCATCTTCAGTAGCAACATGATAAGATTGTTGAGGAGGAGAACTTCGCTGTGAAGTGATGCACGATTGTGAAAACTCATGGGATTGCGTCAATACCGAACTCCAAAGATTCGAAGCTGTTACGCCTGCATCTACAAAACATAATGTGTGAGTGAGATATGTAACGAGGAACAGTACTGAAGATTTAGACTGTGGCTCACCATATGCAGGTATTTCATTAATGTGACGAGGTCTTTTGTTCTTTAGAATAATCGATTGAGGAACATTTTCTGAAGTTACAAACGGTTCAATTTCCCATGGTGAAACTTTATCAGGTCTTGGAATAGATGCCGGCTCATCCCATTGGACCTGGACAGTAAAGTTATCAGACTTAGTGAGTTTTTACGCCTGAATACATATTACGAAGCAGGTGTATAAGTGGAAGGAGTTTTACTTCTAGGCACCGCCATTTTGATTCTTTCCAGTGAGGGGAACAGTCATTGACACCAACGACCGTGCCAGAGTATCTTTATGAAGAAACAAAATGTTATTAGAAACGACTTTAGTGACAAAGAATCTACAGAGTGTATTAGAAAGAACTACCTTTGTTCAGGAGAATCATCTCCTTCAAACCGCATTTTAAATCTCATCCCTACAGAGAACTTATTGTTCATAGCTTCTAGATATTTGTTCAAGCTAATGATGAATTGGCTTGTCCTGTTCAAACCAAGGCTAAATCAATAAGCAAGAGTGTTGAAGAAACTCATTTCAGATGTTCCCATAGAGCGAAGCTCAACTCTATACCTTGGTTTGTAATATACAGTGAACATTGTTCGGGTTTGAGTAGCATGGCATGCAGTAGCAAGTACTCCCATATGCATGCTATGACTTGATATGACGGATGAAGGCATACTACTCTGTTGACGATTAGCACGTCTGACTCCAACCCGCAACTCACCATTCTCCCCTCTGAACAAATATGATATAAGATTTAGACAAAAATTAAGTTCGAAAATCTATCCATGGACAATCGAAAGAAAGAAAACAAGGTTGCAGTGTGAAATGTACCTCAGGAATACAAAAGTGTCCCCAGCAACCAATCTCTTTGATGTAACAAAGGTGCTCCACCCTGTCGTTAAAAGATGCCTTCGTGGTTGGCCTGTTTAATAAGTTTCAGGTAAAACAAGATCAGTAACTACAAGAAATCTAGTTCGCCACGTGAGCATATCTTGTGGATATGTTCTAAAGGAAATCCGGAAGTTATCGTTTCACTTTTACTGTGTCATATGCATGAAGTTTGATCTGAGTTTGGATTTATCACCTCTGAAGATATGCTTGAATTTCCACTGATAACCGTGGACATCTTCAGCTACTAATTCCTGGGTCGGGGTTTGTTGAGTCATATCCTAGAGGATAAAAACAAATGAAATTCATATCAAAGGCTGAAATCCAAATCAAATCTGAAGCCGGTTTGGTAAGAAACTAAACATAAATTGTCAGTGTGGCTTAATACCAGTGGAGGAAGACATTCTGTCGCATGTTTCCTTAGAACAGAAAATCCACCATGCGTGCTTGTATCAGAAGCTGTTAAAACCTTACTGAAAGAGCGAACTTTTGGCCTTTGTGACTCAGGAGGAGAGGGATCAGGACTCATAGGTTCATCAACTTGCTGAAGTTTACAAATTCAGAAAAGATTTAGAGACCACACTCATTGAATTTGAGAAAGTATCAACATCTTAGAAATCAACTAAATTATCACTCACAGTTCCTTCAGGGATCAAAGTAATCTGGGCATATACTTCATCTGTATCTTTATCCGCCTAAAAACAGCACACATGATAAGTTTATACTTATCATCCATCAAAATATAGCATTCTATGAAGAAATAAAACAAGATTTAGAACTTCAACGTAGCCATTACTATCTGTTCAACTTCTACAATACCTATCTGTTACTTATGTGACTAAGAACACACTATCAGGTGAAAATATCGCAGGGTTCATTGATCTGATGCCAAGAGAATCTACATACCTGAAGTCGCACGTTCATAACACTGCAGAGAATCTTGGGAGGAAGCTCAAAAAGAGGCTTCATCGTATTTAAATCTTGTTGCGTTGACGCTTCAAGCTTGAAAAACGTCACCACAAAACCGAATAAACTTTTTAACGAACAAATCCAAACACCGATCTAAAATCAAAATGGAGATGAAGCTTACTTGTTCCATGTGTCCTTGAGGAAAGTAATACACTCTTTCACTAGCTTGAGGAACATCAACGAGAGGTCCTGCACATAATTTCCATAACTCGTCGTACAAATATTCTCCGCCTCCGTCACCTGTTTAAAAAATCAATACCGGAAACAACAAAATCTTAGCAAAACATCGCCGGAAAATTAAAAAAAGCAAAAACGCTAGTCGATTCGATTTCTCACCTCTACCTACAGAACTATCACACTGCACAAACATACCTCCACGATTCCGATTCGTCATCAGCCACGGTCGCCGGAAAAATCAAAAGCTAAAATCTCAAAGCTGATTAAATCACCAACACCAAAACAAACACACACTCTTCTTCTCTCTCTCTCTTTGGATCAACGAAGATGGAGTAATCCAAATTATACTTCCGTCTCCACGTTTCTCTCACTCTCTCTTCTTTTCTGCATGAGATCTGATTCGTAACGCAATGAAATCACCAATCCCTGCTCACTGTATGTAACTGTAACCTCTCTCTCTTTCTCTTTCTCTCCCGGAAAATCGCTTCGTCTTCTTCAGCAACACCGACTCGTCGTCTCTCTCTTCGTGACAATCGTTGATAAAACGCCGTTACAGAGAGAATCTTAATCGCTTAAAAAATCACGTTTTGAGAAGCGCGTTTCATGTTTACGCTAAACACACCTTCGTTGCTTTTAACTCCGTTTCTCTGTCCCTTACCTAAAAAATAAATATTATTTTTCACCTTTTTATTATATTGATTTAATATTTAAACTCCTTTTCATTTATTCTCCCTTTTAATTTTAAGTGATGTTTTAAATTTCTATACAAAATTTTATATATTTTTACCACTCATGTTTTATGTTATAATAATATAATGTTTGAATGCTTAAATTATATGTAATTAAAGACATTTTGATGAAAAAATTAGTTATAAATTTAGTGTACGAAATTTTAGATATTACTTAATATAAAATAGAGTAGATAATATTGTATGTAAATCAATATTATTAATATTTATTAAATAAATTATATGTAGATTATAATGTTTGTACATTTCATTTTATTATTTTTATAAAAAATGCTACTAATTTTTTTGTTAAGGAAAAATGTTACATGATTATACGATGTTATAATAAGAAATGACTAATTCTTTTCTATAGAATATTAATATCAATCATATTATATTTTGGCAATTTTTACTACTCATATTTTATAATATAATATTTAAATACTTAAATTGGTATGTAATTAAAGATATTTTGATGAAAAATTAGTTATAAATTTGATTAAAAACGCGCATATTAAAAAAAAAATTAATATAATATATTTTATATATTATATATTAAAAAAATTTGACCAATCAATAAAAAACTGATATTTTATTATTAGATGTTGACTATTTAATAGTTTTAAAATCTGCATAGAAATACGAAAACATTTTATATTTTAGAACATAAATAATTCTCTAAAACATCTTATATTTTGAAACGAAGGAGTATAAAATAAAATAGATAATATCGTATGTAGATCAACTTTATTAATATTTTTGTTAAATAAAACTATTGTAAATTTATATGTAAATCATAATGTATATACACTTCATTTTATTATTTTATAAGAAAATGCTACAAGTTTTTTTGTTAAGGGAAAATGTTACAACATTTATGTTTTGGTGTTTTAATTTTAAGCTATAATAAAAAAGATAATTATATATTATTACGAATAAATTACACATAAGAATTATGTCATAAATTACATGTCCACCTAACAAAATTATATGTGTATTTTAATAAAAAAAAAAAGGTAAAAGTAATAATAAAATTAAATGTAGCTTTTCATTTTTATTTTCATGTGTACTAAGCAATTAAATGCTAATTTGCGTTAGTGGATGAAGAATATTAATTACTGGATAAAATCATTAACGTGACTTAACGCTGGTACGGACTTACGGAGCTTTTAAGGCGTGTGGCGTTCCGTTACTGTAACGGAAGTAGACGAGCGTTAAGATTCCGTTACTTTCACCGTCTGCTCCGATGCAGGCAACAGGTTTGGCTAGAATTGGAAAGAGGAATCATGTTTGACCTTGTTCTTTTGATTAATTACGTTTATGCCATTATGGTGGGACCAACACCAACATGTGGGAAGTGTTGGATCTTTTTTTTTTTCAATTTTTTTTTGTGATAGTTTTTTTTTTAATCAATTTATGATAATGAGTTAACATGATAAAAAAAAAATTTCTCAATAAACAACCAAATAGAGTTTTGACGAGGAATAATTCACAAAAGTAATTAAATTAAGAAAGATGACCCATATTTACATAAATATGTTTAGATATTTGAGCTTTTTCTAAAATTGTAGAGCAAAACAGGAGCTTTAAAAGTTAGGTAAAATTGAAATATACGATAATTTGAGACATTTTTGGCGATTTTTCTAGCAATGGAATTGGTACTAGAAGATGATGAGAATAACGAATAAGATGTATAGGAGGCGGCTACAGTGGATATCTTCTGAAGTAAGCTTCTATATTTTGGCCAGATTTATGGATGATTAATTGTTTCAGCTACGCTGCCGAAATCATACTAAACTCGTATAACGCTTAAACGAAAGTCATACATACTTTCAAGGCCCAAAGAATGCAGCGAAGTTCCGCCTCAAACATGTTGGGAGCAGGGAAAAGAATATCCTTAGTATGAAAAAAACATCACCATGATAGTCCATGATTATCCATAATCCACCAACTAGAAAATCTCTGCCGAACTATGAGAAGTGAACATTACATTTTATAACCGGCGATGATGGTTTTGTCCAAAAAGTTTATTTTCTTTCCCATGGTAATTGAATCCACAAAAACTAGATATTTCATTGTTTTTCCACAAAAAAGTTGTGACTAATCCAAACACAAATGCCTATATTGTTACGAAAATCAAATTCATAACGACCATTGTAATAAACACTGTAATATATTTAAGTAAATATGTAATTGATGTTGCAAAATACATATATTAGTAGGTTAAAGTTACAAAAGTACATCATTTTAATCGTGAAATAAATTATTATATCTTCTATAAGAATGTAAATTCATTCGGATTGGGTCTTCAAAATGTTATCTGGCTCTTTTTTGTTTATGGGCTTTCCAAGCCTAGACACTTGAGATGCGCTTTGGGTTTTCTTCTCATTGGACTCACCAAGTCCAGACAATTGAAACGCGTTTCAGCTCTCCTTGTCACTAAGCTCACCAAACCAAATAACTGAGATGCGCTTTGGCCATCCTCGTCTCTTGACCCACCAAGTCCAAACAATTGAGATGAGTTTCAGCTCTCTATGCCAATGGGCCCACCAAGCCCAGTTTGCACCGTTAATTATTGAGATGAACGTTCACGATAGGCCGAATGTCGTGGAGAGCCCATTAGGAGAGCCGAACCCATTAATTGTGCCTAGCTCGTAGAACGAGCGCTTGAGAAAGTCAACTTGAAGCGCATGGACATTCGAGGAGCGCGCCGGCATTACGACGAGATTTGCCGTTACGAGTAGAATTTAAAAGAGAATCGGAAAATTGAATGTCTTTTAAGATATCTCATTAAGAGAGCTGAGAGTAAATAGATGGAGGGAGAGCTCTAAGAATGGGTTCCAAAAATTTTATGTAAAAAACTTTTGAGAGAGCATTGTAACAAGGATATACGATGCAAAAACATATTCATAAACACTTTATCATTCGCATTGTAATTTACATTACAATTTTCGATATTTTGGTGCGAGGTGAATCCTCGCTCTTACATCTTGCATATGTATATTTATAACTTTATTTTGTCATCTATATTTCAATATCTGTTAAGAAATAAATTTTAAATATAAGAATCGATAACATTAAATTTAAAAATAAAATTAAAGTAAACTATTGAATGACACTATATCATAAATATAATAAAATTTAAAATTCAAATCATTAATCCAATAGCACATTTTATATTATATATATATATCATAACTTTCTTTTGCCATATATATACAAGTTTATATGTTTATGTTCATTCGATTTATCAAAAATTACTTTATATTCCGACTATATTGGTGTTCATGTTTACCATACTTGTTTATTTTCAGCAAGTTAAATTAGTAAGGTGAAAATTATGAAAATCTTTTCACATGTTTTTTCTTAAAACTATTAGTTGATAGTCTGTGCAATGCGTAAATTTAATTTTATTTTAAAAATATAATTTTACACATAATTAAAAAGTTATATAAGATATATATATATATATATATATATATATATTTAATTATAAATGCAACATTTAATAGTCAAAATATCATAGTAATTACTTAAATAAAATTATATTATATTAATTATATATTTTAGTAAAATGTAGTATTCAACCATTATTTGTTCAAATATAATTAAATATTAAAATGAAAATCTGCATATATTTTTATTATTACTTTTACCTTTTTTATTGAAATATACACTCATAATTTTGATAAAACGATATTTTAAGATAGTACAATTATTTTTTGTCATTTTTATCTTTAATGAACATAATGTAATTTCCAACAACAAAATATTTATTTTTAAAAAATCTTTCTTTTCAATATATAGCAGATTACAAATAACCATTTAAACACAACTAATAATTAGTTTACTTTTTCTTAAAAAAAACTATGTACTATATTTTATGTAGTCATTCATTTCTCATTTGACAATGAATAATGCCAAACTATTTAAAAATAACTAAGAGAAAAAGTTTTTATCTTTTTGTCTACCAATGAATAATGACAATAAATAAGTTTACTTGATTGTTTAGTTATATAGTATTTTTATAATGTATTAATTAATAATTAATATGACAGAATATGTCATACGTGACGTATTTTGACAACTTATGTTTCCTTTAAGGATATAAATAAACAAGATGCCTTCAAACCCACCACCACCATCTTCGGATTTTCTCTTTTTTTTTTCAATTATATTAATTCCATTTTTTTAATAATAATTTGGTATCTCGATCCCGCAGATTCGTAGATTGTTCAAACAAATCTTAAAATTAGTAAGCAAATGTGAATAAAATTTTAATTTATTTATATATTTCCATTGGTCCCCTAAGAAATTGTTCATTACTATATAGTTCCTACATGATTGGTCTCAAATGATGAGTTACATTCATTTAGTAAAATTTAGTCAATTTAGTAGAACTAGTCATAAGGTATATTCCTATATATATATATATATATATATATAGTTTGGACCTATTTGATATAGTTGTCCTAATCTTTATCAAGTCGATTTTAATTGATTATGAGCAACACAAATTTTAAATCTAAGCAGAATAATCATGAGTTTACGATTTATATTTTATTTTGTTCATATCGTATTTTAAAAAATTTCATGGTCGATTATGATCATATATTTTTTGAAAAGAAATGGATAAGTTTATTTTTATTGTTTTATTTAATAAGTAAATTTATTGTGTTCTATTTTTCATTTTTATCTACTTATTCAATGTCATTTTCTCTACTTTCTATTGTATAATAAAAGTTGTATAAAAATTTTGATGTTTGAAGATTCTTCATATTTTCTTTATAAAAAAAAAAAATTCTTCATATTTATCTATATAAGAATTTGAGTTACTTCAAGTAACCACCAATAATTAATCTTTAGATAACACACTTTTTTAGGATTTCAGCTTAGCCATGATGTATATACATAACATAACTATAATCACAAACACGATAAAAAAAAAATAAAAAAAAAATACTATAATCACAAACATAGTTTTAACAACTATTTTACATGTAGAAATTTATAATCACATATTAGATCTATAAGATTGTTAGATATTCAATTCACTCATCTCATACCGAATCAATTCCACATTTGACCTAATTCAAATTCTTGTAACATATATATATATATATATATATATATATATATATATAT
>OVBE01005395.1:0-21813 GCA_900406425.1 Iberis pinnata | reverse complement strand
CTCCCCCGAGACGAGATACACGATGGCCAAAAAATTGGCTCTTGCTGTAATAGTGTCAGCGAGAAAGCTACGCCCGTATTTCCAATCTCACTCGATTGTGGTTATGACGACGCAGCCACTGCGAACAATTCTCCATGGTCCAAACCAATCCGGAAGGATGGTCAAATGGGCCATAGATTTGAGTGAGTATGACATCGAGTATCAAAACAGGTTAAGCGCAAAATCGCAGGTGTTAGCAGATTTCCTCGTCGAGCTACCAATTGGGATCCAGGAGGGATCGGCATCCCAGCAAGTTTGGGGGCTTCAAGTTGACGGCTCTTCCACACGATCGGGATCCGGAGTCAGGGTGCGGCTAGAATCCCCAACAGGAGAGGTGATCGAGCAGTCGTACAGACTCGCATTCAAAGCTTCAAACAATGAGTCGGAGTACGAAGCGCTCATTGCTGGCTTGAGACTGGTCCTAGGAATTGGTGTTAAAGACCTCTAAGCTCAAAGTGACTCTCAACTTGTAGCAAGTCAGATAAGCGGAGAATACGAGGCAAAATATGATAGGATGGGAGCTTACCTAGAAGTCGTTCAAGGACTCATAAGTCAATTCGACCGGTTCAAATTGGCGAGAGTCCCGCGAGGCAAGAATAGTTTGGCTGACGCGCTGGTCGCGCTAGCATCGACATCCGATCCACTTGTGCGAAGGATGATAACAGTGGAAACTATCGAAGCGCCAAGCATAGTTGTTGCAGGAAAAACCATGGCAATACAAACACGATCAATGAAAAGGCGCTCTCAACAAACCCCTACGGATGAACCAGCGAGAGCTATCCAAGATCTCGACCAGGTCGCCGAAGGGAACCGTACACCAACTGGCGATGAGCCCAACCCTAAAGCTGGATTGAACGACGACATTCAAAACACGGCGGATCAAACCGACAATGAAGAAGTAGACCAAGAGAATGATGACATCGAATTGGGTGGAGCCAACGATGAAAAAGGAAATCTTGTGAGCAGTCGGCTTGACACCGAGCAAGTACCTGCAAAAAACACAAGATCTGATGGCTTCATTCTCGACTCGAATGTCAACGACTCACCTAAGGTCAAGCAAGATGACGTGGCCGACGCGCAAGTACCAAGAGATTTTGGCAAGGAAAACCAAGATTGGAGAACACCTATTGAAGCATATATTACCACAGGAAAAACGCCGGATGACAAGTGGCAGGCGCGGAAACTGAAAGTGAGAAGTGCGCGGTTTTGTATGGTCGACGGACTCCACTACAAATGCAGTATCGCGGGGCCTTACCTTGTGTGTGTGGGACCCAAAGAAGCATTAACCATCATAACAGAAGTTCATGAAGGTTTTTGCGGGTCACACTCGCCGGGAAGGACTCTGGTTCTGAAAATCAAACGGTTAGGATATTTCTGGCCGACCATGGTAAAGGAATGCGAGGAGTACGCGTGGTGGTGCGAGCAATACCAAAAGCACGTCCCATTCATTCACAAGCCTGCCGAACAACTTTCGTCTATCTCTTCTCCATATCCGTTTATGAGATGGTCGATGGACNGGGGGGCAAGATTTCTACTGGTGTTGACGGACTATTTCTCCAAATGGATAGAAGTCGGGGCTTTCAAGAATGTTACCGAAAAAGTATCCCAAAAGTTTGTATGGCGAAACGTGACATGTCGTCACGGTTTCCCGTACGAGATAGTAACTGATAACGGATCTCAGTTCATCTCAACCAAGTTCGAGGCGTTCTGTTCCACATGGAAAATAAGGTTAAGCAAGTCAACACCAAGATACCCGCAAGGGAATGGCCAAGCGGAGGCCGCAAACAAGACTCTACTCAGCAACCTGAAGAAAAGGTTGGGAGCTTTTAAAGGAGGATGGGCGAATGAACTTCACGGAGTCCTGTGGGCCTGCCGAACTACAACTAGGAAAACGACTGATGAGACTTCATTCTCTCTAGTTTATGGGATGGAAGCAGTGGTTCCCGCAGAGGCTGCCATTCCCAGACTTCGCTGAACAATTAACACGGTGGATCCCGGCAAGAATGATGAGATGATGAAGGATAGCCTCGATCTTATAGATGAGAGGCGGGACAAAGCGTCAGCGAGGCTCCAGAACTATCAACACGCTGTCGCTTGCTATTACAACTCTCGGGTAAGGGTCCGACGTTTCAGTGTGGGTGATCTCGTACTTCGGCGAGTATTCTCGAATACCGCCGAGTATGGCGCCGAAAACTGGGCATAAACTAGGAAGGTCCTTACAAAGTAACAGCAGTTATGCGCTATGGCGTGTATGAGTTGGAGTCCGAAGACGGCGTCAAGATCCTGAGGTCGTGGAATGCGATGCATCTTAAAGCATACTTCTGATTTCAGGAGTATAAGAAAGCATTGTAATCAAGTTCATGTAATTCGTTCCCATCAATAAAGAAGCCTCTGCATTTTTATCTTAACACTTGGGAAATATGCACATACAAAAAAAATCGGAAAAAAAAGGAGCTCGAACCGCACCCGCACTAGGAGCGCGATCCGAGCAGCTGAAAAAGCTAAAAAATCAAAAAGCTAAAAAATACTTAAGTCAAAAGAGCTAAACAAAAGCTAGAAAACACTTAAGTCAAAAAGCTAGAAAACGCGTAAGTAAAAAAACTTAAGTCAAAAAGCTAAACGAAAAGGTTAAATTAAAAGGTTAAACGAAAAGCTTAAGTTAAAAGCCGAACAAAAAGCTAAAATAAAAGCTAAAAACGGCTAAGTTAAAAAGCCGAACATAAAGCTAAAACAAAAGCTAAAAAGGCTAAGTCTAAAAGCTAATACAAAGAGGCTAAAATAAAAGCTAATACAAAGAGGCTAAAATAAAAGCCTTAAAAGTTAAGACGAAAAGGTTAAAATCAAAGCTAAGAAAAGCTAAGTGAAAGCCAAAAGCTAAGCTAAAAAAGAGTTCCCAAATCGAAAACCGCGCTCAAAGATTAAAATGGGCCTAGAAGGAACTTAAGCAAAAGCTAACAAAAGGTTAAAGGCCTAAAGGCCGGACTAAAACGAAAAAGGATTTAGGTGAAAGCATAAACCACACTTAAATAAATCCATAAAAAGTCTCCAATAAATAAATAAAGCATCAGGCCATCCTGAGCAACAAGTGACAAAAGTCTAGAAAATATAAAGCAAGCTCAAGGTAAAACCCGAGCAAAGAGCTAAAACATAAATAGATAAAGAAAATAACGCAAGTCTCTAAATCATGAAAATAAAGACGGAAAGGCGATCCTAAGTCTGAGAAGGATCCTCCGCAATGGCAGCGCGTATCTCCTCCACCAACTCGTCCATCTTGGGTCCCATTTTGGACCCAAACTCGTCGATAAGAACCGCAACGTCAGTAGAAGTGATGACGGGAATGTCAGCGATGGACTCCGGAGGGGGAACGTGCGAGCCACCATCAGGAGTGAGTACCGGAGTCGTAACCGGGGAGAATGGCGGAACCTCCGAAGCTGAAGGCGGGGGCGAAGGTCCTGAGAAATGACTAACAAATCCCTCCAAGTCGAGGGGAGGAATCTTCGCCTTGGTCTCGTCAGATGCTTTCCTTGCAATCTCGCAATCAGCAGTAAGAACCTCGAGCTCCGCCTTGAGATCCGGGACCTCGCCCTTCTCAATGTCCGAAAGAAGCTCGAGGTTGGCGTTGACTTCGCGGAAATACACCAACAAGTCACGAGCAGCACTTTGGGCAACAAGGTGAAGCTTCACCTGCTCAATCCCATCGCGAATCGTCTCGGCAACCGCTTTCTTCGCCTCGTCCCTAGCCCGCGCTGCGTCAATATCTCGAGAGCTAGTAAGCGCATTGAGACGAGCCTTCGCCTCCTCGAGACAAGATGTGAGGGCGGCTTTCTCAGCCTCAAGCGCTAGCTTTTCCTAAAAATAAGCAAAGGACTCAGATCGTACCATCTTAAACTTCTCGTGCATCTCGGTCCGATCATCCTTGGCATCCATTGTGGCAGTCTCCGCAGCGAACATGCGACTGCGAGCTTCCTTCAGCTCCTTTGTGAGCAAGGCAACCTGGTCCTTCGCAGCCTTCAAGCCGGATCCGTCTTTGGCGGCGGCAATTTGGCGACCAAAAAGCTCAAGGGTACTATTGTACCAATCCAAAGACTGCATAAAACGAAGGACATAAAGCATGACCAATACTTAGTAAAAATAATGATGAAAAAGACGCAAAAAAGGGGGATCGTGCTTACCTCTCCGACGCTCCTAGAAAACTTCTTATAGTGATCGCGAACCTCATCAGGAAGATCCGGAATTGCCGGGACCTTGCAATTCTCGAAGCGGAAATGGTGAAAGAGGTGTGAGGATGAATCCACGTTCGCGATAATCGACTTGTTCGCCTTGTAGTCGAAGCCCCAGTCATACTTCTTCCTCTTTTTGTCACCCCGCGCATTCCCCTGTTCCGGGAGCTTCTTCTTCAAGGATCCTCGCGAGGAGGGAGCGCCTTCAGCAGGAAAAGGAGTATCTTGAGCTGCGGGCAAAGCGATGACGAGTCGGCGACCCGGCTTCGCGATAGCCGAGGGGTTGGCCGACACCATCGGAGCTTTCCCAGCTCTCTTGGATCCCTTATTCGTACCTGCAGAGAGAGGAGCAGCGGGGGCAGAAGGAGCAGCGGGGGCAGAAGGAGCAGCAGGGGGGGCTTCGCGACGTGCCGACATGCTGGTATCGTGGGCAGCAACATTCTTAGCTTTTCTGGCGGCACGATAGGAAGTCATCGCGATGTCCTGAGTGTCGTGGGGAGCTGAAACAAAAGATTTTACTTAAAAAATGATGCATGTGCAAACAAAAAAAAAACTTAAGAAAGAAAAATCGAGCAAACTGGAAGCTTGGTTGGGAAGGGGCGGAAGTTGAGATTCGCAAGCAATTCCGAGACGCATATTGGATTCAAAGATCCTAATCGGAGTGAACGATTCCCACCAACACTTTGCCGTGCTACAAGCACAAATGAAATCCAAAAGAGCGCGAGAGAGATTAGGGAGCTTTCCTTTCTTCCGATTCAACACTGCATAAAGAAAACAAAAGACGTGAGTCACAAAAGATATATGCAATCACAATGGCAAAATATCAAAGTCCTAAGTCAACTCCGCTAACCGGATTCCGGAGACCAATCCAAAACCGCAAGGTGAGAAAGACGACCGAAAGTCGACTCATTCACGGGAAAGTAAAAGTATAGTCGCTTCCAATCTTCATCTTTCTTCGGGAGACAAGAAAGAATACTGCAGCGAGGGTTCGACATTAAGTAGAAAAAAACCAGGTTGATCGCGAACCCTTCATATCGACTCAAGACGGACTAGAGATTCGATGCTAAGCTCGAACCTGATTTCCTCCGCAAGCACTTGCAAACCCACTATGGTACGAATGAGATTCGGAAAAATCTGAGCTAGCGCTAACCCGAGATCATGCATAAAATGGATAAGAAGTTCTGGCAAGGGGAAAGATAGTCCACATTCCTTGAAGAAAACCCCATACGCGCAACACAGCCATCCCTAACTACCTCAGGATTCTATAAGCGAGACGGAGAGACAAGCTCCACGCTCCTAGGCACACGACAATCATTATGTAACTCTATCAATTTGTTTAGAGATAACCTGGAGTACGGGTGAGGGCCAAATACGGGAAGTTGGCCAAGGGCTCGAGGAGGTGGCGAGCAAGGATGAGTGATCAGCTCAGGGGAGCGCGCGCTGGAGGACACGGCTCGGCTCGGCCAAGGAGAAATGATCTCCGTATGGATCAATTCACGAGAAGAGAAGGTTGGCTCGGACCTGCCTCTCGGCTCGAATGGTGACTTCGGTTCGGGAGAGATAAGCTCCGTTCGAACCGAGCCCAAGGAAGACCCACTGCAAGGCGAGCTAAGGGAAAGAGACCGGCTCGGTGAGAGGAGCGATCGCCCCAGCTCGGGATCCGCTTCGGCTCGGGACAAGGCGTGCGATGGGCCCGATTCGGCTCGACCCTCCCTGCGCGGCGATTTTGGCTCGACTCAGGCCACGGCGTGTGATGGGCTCAGCTCGGTTCGGCCCTCTCTGTGCAGCGAGGCCATCTCGGCTCGGTCTCCTGAGAAGAGAGACCGCTGCGATTCGGGATCCGCTTCGGCTCGGGATGTGGCGTGCGATGGGCTCGGCCCTCCCCGCGCGGTGTTTTTGGTTCGACTCGGGCCACGGTGCGCGATGGGCTCAGCTCGGTTCGGACCTCCCCTCGCATCGGATTCAGCTCAGCTCAGACCCCAGCACACGACAAGCTCGGGTCGGCTTGGGCGGGTGATGCTTGGTCCGAATTCATCAAGAAAAAAAGGAGAAGGAAAAGGAGAAGAGAAGAAAGTTTGGGAGGAGAGAAGAAGAAAGGGCAAAAATGATATTTTTCCCAAAAAGAAAATAATAAGATATATTAAAAACTTTTTTGAATTTATTTTACCAACAAGTGTAAAAAAGGGGAAATGAAAACTTTTGGATCAAGAGTGAATTATTCCCAAAGTTTTTCCTAAAACTTGTTGGAAAAATAAATTCTTTGAAGAACAATGAAGAACAGATAAGAAAAGTGACACTTTGATCCAAAGAGATCGGAGTTAGCACCCAAAAAACTGTTTTTCATGGCTAAAGTCACTGAAAAACGAGTCAAAGCGGAGAAATCACGCAAGAACGCGAAGAACACTCAAGAGCAAATCTAGAGAGAATAAAGACTAATCAAAACCAAGAAATTTTCTACGAGAGAATTGTGAAGTGAGATTATCTGGAAATCTTCTTAAGGGATTCAATTTCACAAAACCCAACAGAAGAGTGAGGAATGACTTTAAATAAGAAATCACATGAGATTAATTATGGAAGAAAGTTAATGCGGCTCTTGATTCTCTCCCGAAGATGCAATCTGCAGAATATCCTGATTGCGAAAGAATCAGACTAACACCGCAAATTTCGAGCTAATTGAAATCCTGTAATGGAAACTTCCATCACAGGATTGGGGGGCAAAATATGGGAGTATAAATTCCCTCGGGTCGGGTTTCCAGAAGTTAACCCGATTTAACAAGTAATTGGGCCTCTTAAGCCTATTTCGAAAAAGTAAGCCCATAACGGAATGTGCTGACGGAATGTGCTGACGAAATGTGCTGACAAAATGTGCTGACGAAATGTGCTGACGGAATGTGCTGACGAAATATGCTGAGGAAATGTGCTGACGAAATGTGCTGGCGAAATGTGCTGACAAAATGTGCTGGCGAAATGTGCTGGCGAAATGTGCTGGCGAAATGTGCTGGCAAAATGTGCTGGCGAAATGTGCTGGCGAAATGTGCTGGCGAAATGTGCTGGCGAAATGTGCTGGCGAAATGTGCTGACGAATGTGCTGGTGAATGTGCTAATGAGGGGAACAGTTCCGGCGCGGACAGAAGCAGTCAGCACACCCACCTCCGCGAATCAGCACACCCACCTCCGCGAATCACGCCACATTTATGGTCAAATCGTCGGTTACGCAGAGGATTCAAAAGAGAATCTCCGTAATGAATGCCATTAAGAGGCCTCATAAATGCGAGTTTGACTATAAATATAGGAGAGGGTGCTCATGTAGGGGGGGTTCTCACTTTTCATTTGTAAACTCCAAGAAATATTGTAATCGAGAGAAAAAAGCAATAAACACATATTTTTTAATAAATTTCCTGCAAGTTTTATACATTTTTCGGTGTGAGAGTTTCAGCTCTCACAACAACCCCTATTGGTGTATTAAATTAGTTGTTTTTAAAATTTTGAGTCAGTTTTGCTAACCTACTTATTTTTAGTTTTGAATACTATGTGATATAAGATATTACTAGTGAAGGATCTTCAAGACACTCCGGGTAATCTCTTATCCATTTTCATCCCTAATCATCTCACTTGAATTGTTGGTTATCTTAAAGGTTTCTCTCTTGATTCTTGCTAATTTCTATTAGTATTTCTAAGATAATTGCTCAATATTAACCACTTTACTTGATGTTTTAATTTGGGTTGATTTTAGAACTATGATTTAGTTGGATTTTTCTCACTAAGTAATTTTTGATTCTTGCTAACTATAATTAGTATTGCTTGATCATTTCTCTTTACTTACCAACTTGATTGATTGCTTAGAACTGTTTTGAATAGGGCTTTTCACATATGATTCTTGCTAATTGATAATTAGCATTGCTCAATCATTATCTCTTAATGGTTTTTCTTACAAGTGATTCTTGTTAGCTCTTAAGTTAGCATTGCTCAATCATTGTACAACTAAGTTATTATGTGCTTCAAATCGAAAGAACACTAGCACTTCTCTTGAGTGTTTGTTCGTTTTGCAGAGATAGCAGTTCCAAGCAACAATCTGATCATGTGCGATAGCAAGTTTAGAGAGGATTTCAGATAGAGGACACCTCACCATTAGTACATTCCTTTCCCTTAATACATATAGTATCATATATTATAGTATTTATTTTCATCTATTCCAGACTTCTCCATTGATTATGGTTACTCTTATTCCTTCTCTTGGGTTTATTTTCACACCGGGACGGTATGAAGTAAGTTTGGGGGAGGGTGTAATGATACTAACTATGTTTTGATGTTTTGTCTTTAAGGTGAAAATTTTCAAATTTTTAGTTTTTGATTTAGTTGAGTCTAGTCAAGTCGAAGGAATGATGACCAGAATCTGTGATGATTACTAGCCTAGTGTGAATTCATGTTCTTTTCTATTTGATTACTGAATTAGATTAATTGTTGGACTTAGGATTGTAACCCCATCCATTGATTAATATGTCTTTGAAAGTTCTGGTCTTTTGGATTGTTAATGACTTGATGCTAGCTCAATTTTGCTATGACTTTATTTGATATTAAATTCTCTTACTTATGGTGTTGGTATATTATGAAAGCTAGGTATCTTGCTCTTCAGTGTTCTATAAAACCGACAAGTTCTTTCAGTACGATTCGGATCCTTTTTCTCTCCCTTTAGAAAAAAACCAATACAGAAAAAAATTGAACGCATGATCTAGAAATCTGTAGTCAATCCCAAAAAATCGGCTGCTAAAAAATAGAAAAGAAAGAAAAGCGCAGAAAAGCGCAGAAATGCGAAAAAATAAAAAAAAAAGAGAAGAAAAGAGAAGTGAGAAAGGGAGAAAAAGATCAGGACCGGAAGTCGTTTGATGCTCTGTTTGGTATGGGCATTTCGATAGAAGGGGTACCCAAGCGCGCTGATCGATTCCCCATAAGTAACAACACACCATTTTACACTTAAATGAATCTAATGATCTGGTTGAAATTATTTGGTTGTTTGATTGATTTGAGATTTAGAGTATAATGCATAATGTTCGTTATGTGGTGGTAAATAGTCCAATTGTAGTGGTTGTCTAAGACTAGTTTCTTTAGTTTTGACATCTGAATTTGGGGGTTCTGAGATTATGTAAATTCCTGTGTGGTCCTTTTTAAAACCTCTTCTCTGGATTTAATCTTGCTTTACTTGAGGACAAGCAAAGTTATAAGTCTGGGGAGTTGATATCACTCAGTTTTAACGTTTTATATTGGGAATTTATGCTTGTTATTTAGCGTTATCCGATGTTTTCTTTGTAAATTGGTATGTTTTACATGTTTTAGGGTGTTTTGGACGTTTTGGATGCGAATTGACAAATGCAGATGCAGAGTCCGGCATAAGGTTCAGAATTTTAGCAATGTCTGAAGATGTTCCCGTGGGTGAATTGAGCTGAAACTTGGATTCAAGATATCAACTTGAGTTAGCTTTCATATGGAGGTGGTTTCAAGTAATTCCATCACATAAATCAAAACTTATGGCTATTTTACTGAAGACTGGTCAAGCTGACTTGCAAAAGAAGATCGCGAAGAAAATCCCCTGGAATGCCCGATCGACATTTGAAGTGCCCGATCGCGCAATTTATCCTGGATATCACAAAATAATGCTCGATCGAGTACACAATAGATCAAAAAAGTGCCCGATTGATCTGATGACCCGAGAATTTTAGAAGATTTCCATAATTTTGCAGAATTGGTCCTCAAGGCTATCTTTTATTCTATTTTGGTTTTTTCTTTTTTCTGAGCACAATAAAAACCTCTTAGCTAGGTTTATTAGAGATTTTTACTGAGGGGGAGGAGATTTTGAACCTCTATATTTGGGAGAAGTTTTCTCTGAACCCTTATTATTTATCAATATCTATACGTATTTTATGATGTGTTCTTCTCTGATTTTGTATAGTTCATACTTTGCAATGTCTTAGTAGTTCACTAGTTAGGTTTTATGGTTTCCTAGGGAAACCAAGATTGAATGTTAGGGTTTAACATAAAGGATTGAAATTGTTAGGTTTTTAGTCTAGATTTGTTATTAATGCATGAATTAGATTGACCATCTAGTTCATTGATATTAGATTGATAAACGCACAAAAATTTGGTTTAGAGATATGACCTAATCTATATGAATAAGTGTTCTTGCTTGCGAGATTATTGTTCTGAATGCTTATGAACAATTGAATATGAACATTATTGCATGGTTGAATTAGTTAGACACGACGAGAGTTTGTTTCTAATAATTTGAATATAAGGTTTAATACTCCGAGAGGAGATTATTCTATTTATGTCTTTCATGTTGAGAACTATTTTCAAAGTAAAATCTTGCATGTTAACATTGGCTTTTAAACATGAATACATGTAAAATTCTATAATGTCTAACGCTTTTATTTCATCGTTTACAACCGTTTAATTGATTACTATTTTGATTCCATTACAAACAATATTAATATTCCGTCTTAGCTTGATTTGAGAGAAAATTGAACGTTATACTGTCTGGTCTCTGTGTTTATTCTACTATGATATGTTCTCTCCAGTGTAGTTTAGGATTTAAATTCTATCTCTATCAGAGTCTTTTTTTCGTTCGAGGCGCTTCTTTAAACCATCTACTATCAACTTGTTCGTCGCTTCTGCTTGGCCGTTACTTTGGGGTTAGCGAGGTATAACTTGATTTGAAGTTATCTTCCAAAGCGCACAAAAATTAACGAAGATCTTTGAGGAAAATTTTGTGTCATTATCCGTGATGATTTTGTATGACAATCCATGTCGACATATGATGTTTCTCCAGACGAAACTTCAAACCTCGTCCGCTGGTATTTTGGAAGAAGCTTTGGCCTCGACCCATTTAGTGAAATAATCAATTAAGACGAGCAAATACTTATTTTTCTTAACTCGGGGAAGGGTCTGACGATGTTCATGCCCTAACACATGAATGGGTAAGGGGTCACCTCCGACTTAAGTAATTTTGTGGGTGCGTGGTTAAGCGGTGCATGCCGCTGGCACTGCTTGCAGCGTTTGGCATGGTCATCGCAATTGATGGTCATAGTGGGCCAATAAATTCCATGTCATCATATTCAAAGGGCAAGAGAGTGTCCCCTAGAGTAATTTCCACCAGCGCTGTCGTAAGCTTCGGCCTTGACCCTTGTGGCTTTTTCTTTGCTGACACAGGTTAAAAGTATGTCATGCATGCTTTTCGGTATAAGGTATGGTCGAGTATTGTGTAATTTTCACTTCACACCTTGAGGTGGCGTGCCTTCCAATTTTCGCTTGGGACGGCACCTATAAGTAATTGAGGATTTTGGTTTGCCAATCGTTGGTGTCAGTCCTGTCGATGTCCATATTTTTGGCTTGGTCAGTTTTGACTGTTGCAACGACGTCTGGGTGTATGCTTGACAGTTTGATGATTTCGACCGGAATCTGTCTTCGCTCCTTCGATCCCGATGCGATTGCAGCTAATGCGTCGGTGGTCCGATTTTCTGCTCTTGGGATTTTGGTGACTTAGCAAACGTCAAACTGTGATTCGACCTGTCTAAGTAATGCGAGGAATTTGTCCATCCACTCATTCTTGACGTCGTATTCTCCATTGAATTTATTGGCGACTAACTGGGAGTCACAGAATGCATGAATCAACTTAGCACTGAGACCCCTCGCAAGGTATAGAATGGCGATTATGGATTCATATTCCGCTTTATTAATTGATGCGGTAAAGCCGAGTCGGAAATATTGCTTTAGAATTTCGCCTGTTGATGACTCGAGTTGGATGTTGATGCCGACGCCTTGGTGGCAGGATGATCCGTCGACGTATAGCTTCCATATTTTGTTACTTACTTTGCTGCCCACAAGCTCGGGTGATATTTCCATGATGAAGTCAGTTATACTTGGCTTTTGGCACTTGTACGTCAACGGTATTCTATGATGTATTCGTGGAGTTCAATAGCCCACTTTATCAATTGCCCGGACTGCATTGGGATATGTAGGATAGCGCGAGTTTTTCCATGACTGGGTATTTAAGTTCCGCTACGGAAAGAGTTTTACTGGCGTAGAATATTCGATTTATTACTCACCACAGTCATCTTTGACGAGAACGCCGCTTACCGCGTCCGAGGACACCAAGATGTAAAGCAAGAAGGTTTCTCCTTCATCAGGTTTTGCTAAGATAGGCGGTTGCGAGAGGCATAATTTTAGCTGCTGGAATGCTTTTTCGCACTCACCATCCCATTCGAATCTTCTGTTTCCTTTAAGTAGTTGATATAAAGGAAGACATCGATCGGTTGAATGGGAGATGAATCGGTTGAGTGTGGCGATGCGGCTGGTGAGACACTGGACTTCTTTGGGAGTTTTAGGAGAAGGCAAGTCGATGACAATCGTTATCTGTTAGGGTTTGCTTTGATACCTTGCTTAGTGACCATGTAACCGAGGAATTCACCCTTCGTGACCCCGAATGTACACTTAGACGGATTGAGATTCATGCCGTACTAGTTGAGTATGCTGAAACAGTCCTGCAGGTGTTGAATGTGATCTTTGGCGATGAGGGATTTTATGAGCATATCGTCTATATAGACTTCCATTGTATGACCGAAGTAGGTGCAAACATGCGGTTCACCAACCGTTGATAGGTCGCTAGGGGCATGTTTTGCATGTACTGTGGCTAGGGTCTTTGACTTTGCTTCCAAGAGCTGAAGGGTTAGATGATTCGCTTATTCTTGTTCCCAAAGGGTCTGTGATACATGGAAATATGTCTGGAATCATATTTTTTCAAAAGATCGTTGTACGTTGTGAATAGCCTCAGACGGAGTCTAATAAGTGGTATCAAAACCTAGGTAAAGGTTTACTAGTTCTGACCTGGGGACCAGTATTTTGCAAAAATAAACATGGGGAAAAGGATTTCCGAAATTTGGAAAAAATAAAGTTTTGTTTTCTCGACTGACCTAAAAATGTTTTAGAAAGTTTTATCGTGATTTCGTAAAATGGTCGGATTCAAAGCGCCAATGATTAATTATAGCTAGCATTTGTTTTGTCTAACTGATAGTGGTGTTTGCTTCGTTAAAGCATTATCGCCAATGACTCGCCGCAAAGCGAGGGTTCTAGATGTTGCTGATATGTGTTTGTGATCGGGGTGCCTCATAAACCGTTGGTTGCCAGAGACTGGCCGCGCGGGGACCGAACCATTAATTAGTTTTCAGGAGGCTGTGAGAAAGATAAAAGGGACGATAATGGATGTGTACTGAATCCAAGTAAGGGGATTACTCAAGTGAGTTGTGAGGATCACAAAACTCATTAAGTCCTAGTTTTAAAATCCTAGAAGAAGTCTTTGTGGTATTAGAGGAAGCAGCACACCATATGGAGTCAGTTCGAAGTCATGAGAGCGGACGGAGCAAGTTTTGTTTTCTCATATCCGGTAAAGGAAAAACATGTGTATGAGGAAACGAAGAGTAGCGGGTTTGTCGTAAAGGATAGTATAATAAGTTGTTTTTTCTCGTCATCAGGCGCACCAGCAGAAGTAGGAGACGAAAACAACTTTGGGCATAGTTCAGTGACTAGAGTAAAGTCTAAGAATTTTAGAAGGAGTAGGGCTTTAAAAATAGGTAAAGGTTGAGAAATCTAGATAGAAGCTAAAGAGAGGATGAAGGCTCTGTCCAAGGTTTCAAAATCTTTAATTAGATTTCTTGTGTTATTTCCTTGGTTGCTGATTGTTTTTGTGTTTTAGGATAGTTAGCCCTGTTCCTTAATTGAGTCATTAATAGGTTCTATTTAGTACTCTAGTTCCTTGTGCCATTCCAACTTACAACTTCTAGCTTAGCCATCTGTTCACTTCCTTTCTAGCTTTTTCCTAAAGCGGAAGTCGATCAACTGTTTCTAGGAACGTGTGTTCAGTTTAAGCTCTCTAAATTCGAGGATGAATTCATTTTTTAAGGCGGTAGAATTGTTACATCCCAACTCGGGAAAACTGGGGCAATTTTAAATTTTGTTTTCTAAACCGGAAAAAGGAATTTACTTGCATAAAAAGGTGTGGAAACTTTCACAAAATATTTGAGATTTAATCAAAGATATTATTAATTATCCTTTAGATATTCTTTCAGCTGTTGGAGAGAATATTATGTTTGTTGGAGATATTATTATTTCCATATGCTTTCCAAAACCCTTATAAATAGAGGCTCAAAAATATTCTTCAAACTCACAACAAATTCTAGAACTCCTCTTTCTGCATAAGATCTTAAAATAGATCAAAGAGAGAGATAATCATATCGAAAGATCATATTCCAGGATTTTATCTAGAGTTCTTCAGTTCCTTTTTTCTGCTCCACTAATATCATCATCGTCGTCGGACAAAGTATCTCTGATCGACGCACTGCCACCACCATAAGCCTCTTCTCGCCCTCCTGAGTACGACGGTGGTCTTAGAATTTCGATCCGACGTCGGACGCGTCGTATATTTGGAGTCAAATTTTTATATCTAGGTATAGTGTCACTATCCTCGCCGTGACTGATTTTTCACCTTAGCCGGCGCACCAGAGCTCCTTTTTCTCACTTCCGGCACCATTAGAATCCTCTTGCCGAGACGAAGCCGTAGAGACTAACCTCGCCTCCATCAACCACCGGACGCGACTTACCTCATGCCAGAAGATTCACTGGCGCATTTGACCGCCATTTGCTGCTGCTCCACCAGTTGGAATGTGTCATCTCCACCACCATTATGACCGTCTTGTTCTCCTGGATCCAACGGTGGTCTCAAATCGTTGATTGAACTTCTGATGCTCCCATGATCTTTTTTTTTGTTCTGTTTCACTTTCTCCCTCCATCATCAATCTTTCTTTCTACCTTCTTCTTCGATCGTTCCTGTTTTTATTGTTTTACTTTTTACTAAAATTACTATTTAATTATTTTGAGTAATTTTTTATTTTAAATATCTTCTTTAATCTGAATTTATTTTATAATTAACTACTAGAGATAATTTATTTATCTAATTTTTCAGATTTATTTATTTATTTGGATTTTTTATTATTTTTGTCACCGGATTTCTATTAATTAATTATTAAAAATAAATAATTATTTTATTTTTAGTTTACTTATTTTTGGGTTTTTAGTTATTAATTATTCAAGATAGTTAATTATTTAATATTAAACCTTTATTTTGGATTTATAAATAATAAGTAAAGTTGATTAATTATTATTTTGGATTTAATATTTTATTTACAGTCACTAATTAAATATAATTAATTATTTTTATTTTCAACTTTTATTTCAAAGTTATTTATTTTGTAATTAATTATTAAGTCAATTTTAAACTTTTATTTTGGATTTAATATTTATTTTGGGAATTTACTAATTACTTATTAAATATAACTAATTATTTTAATCTATAACTTTTAGTTTGGATTTAAGTATTTATTTTCGTATTTAATAATTAATTATTAAATAATAATTAATGATTTTGGGATTTAAACTTGTTTTTCAAAATTCCTAAATTATTATTTAATTATAGATTAGTTGGATTAACTTTCTAAGTTAAGTAATTAATTCATGAATTGGATGATTGAATTATTCCCTTGATTAAAATGATCAATGCAACATTTAAATTCAACAGAACCAAGACAATTAATTAAAAGGATCTATGTTGTTAATTTCATATTTTCGTCCAATCATAAAGCTCGTCTACCAACTAAGGCCAAGGTGAAGACATATTCCTGTCTTTGTTGCTGTTGTGATGTTTTCTTCTTTTGCATATTGTTTAGTATTTTATAAGTACGGTTTGCTAGGAATATAAGCTATATTTTCATAATATTAACATACACATAATGGGAAGTTATTCTATGAATTACATGATTGTTGGTTAATCTAAGATTCTGTGAAGTCATGTTTGTGATGGTCTATAACATAGAGAGTGAAGTAATTACAACATGGTAATATGGTATTGATTGAGAATTAAGCTCAGAATAATGAATGCATAAACCGATGAGATGAGTATGTGTGAGAGTCTAGTTATATAAGCGAAGATGTAGGGTCGGCCATCAGTAATTGTTTGTTAAACCGTGGCACCACTAATATAGAGAAATGCGGAGGTATCAGTGTGATACAAAGGCATCTGAGACATAGTGGAACCGTAACAATGGTGTTTTTCTAAGCTGGTGTGACGAGTTTGTGCTGTCGGAGCATCGTATGAAAGTTGGGCCGTGTTGTTAAGTCGGTTGCCTTGGTGCGATGCTTGCGGGAAAATGGCTATGGTGTGTATATGATATGGGAGTTGGCTGGCGCCCGGTACCCGTTTAGCCAACTCAAACCGACGGGTCATTCGTTTGGAAAGGACGTGTAAAGCCTTCTGAGGCCAGAATCGCTAACAGTCGTTAAACTGTAAAATCGTCACAGTCTTTGTATGAGTTATAAGTTGTGGTGGTGGGCCGGGCACGCATGCTGGAACTATGCAAACGTCAAAGTATCCCAAATGGGTATATGGCGGTATGGCCGGGCACTCATGCCGGAACTACCGAAAGCGTATGGGGTACTACAGTTGGTGTCGCGAGCACTCATGTCGCTTGTTTTATTGAGTGCAATAAGTGCTCATTTGTTTGTTTGCTTATTTAGAACTAAGTAATGTATGTTTGAGGTTAGTGTCACAGTGTGTATAATTTTTAAGAGTGTGTCCTCCTAGGTAATCTAATTTACTCGTTCTCCCCACTTTTTCGTTTTTCTTTCTCTCTCATTGTTACAGGTTGACTAGACAGAAATACGGTTATGTTAGTTATTGACGGAAATTTCAAGAAACATGTTTTGCATGTATTACGGCTCGGGTCTCTCACTTTGCTCCTAGAAGTTGAAAGATCAGATGATTCACTTACTCCTGTTTTCAAAAAGGCCTATTACATGTTGCAATAGATCTGGGATCAGATTTTTCCAAAAAAACCGTTGTAGGTTATGAATAGCTCGAGACATCGTAATTTTATAATAATATATTGATGATGTAATTTATATATAAAAATAGGTTTGGTTGGATGTGGTCACATTGAAACACGAACGTGGAAGGTTCCAATTACATGGATCAAGATAAAGATACCTTTTGTGTGAAACCTAAGAGCAGATGTGACAGAGTCCACCAGAGAATCCGACGTGGCAAAAGACAGACTTTGATATAGATCCTCTAGTACGCAAGTTGCTAACTGTACATTGTGGTAGAGATTTAACCACTTTTTCGTTGATACCCAATGATCTACCGACTCGTCCTTGAGCTTAACCCTTCCTCTACTTTTCATTATCCATTATATCTCTTTATCAAATCTGCAACGACTTTTTTTATGCGGAATATAATATTTACTACCAAATAAGATTTGGGTACAAAATTAATTTATTATTGTTTGAATTTTTTTCGAAACAAAGTGTACAACCCATATATGTTATTACTTTTAAAGCAACATGACGACAAAACGTTCTAAATGAATATGAGAAAAAGGAATACTTCGTAGAAATATGATTATACATGTGAACAACACATAATTTAGACGAAAAAAAATTATTGTTATTAATACTGTTATTATTATTAGGTTTCTGCCATCTATATTTCCACCAAAAAAATTGTATAACAAGAGTTCAAATCAACTTTTAGTGATGTACGTCTCCAAAATATAATTTAAAACTTATATGTCCTTGACTTTAAATATCAAATCTTATTTCTCTTCACAAACATAATTCAAAGTTTGAATACCTATAAAAATCGTCTAACCATGATGATAAAATTAAAACAAACCTAATTTTTAAAACCCAAACTAAAAGAACAAACTAATAAGACCTTAATAAAAAAATTAAAACAAATACGAAAAGAAATAAGGTGAAAATTTGTTATCTTCTTATTTTCTTGCTAGCTTGTATTTTATTTTTTTGGTGTGATCTTGCGAGCTTGTATTTGTGGTTAAGTAATAAGGTTAAAAAAAAACAGATAAATAATAACTTTTAATTGTTTATGTGTATATTTAAATTTTGAGCCATGCTTTGAAGAAAAGTGAGATGTGATGATTTCATTAGGAGAAATTGGGAAATCAATGTTTCAAACTATATTCTGAAAAACGTACAATATAAAAGGTTAGTGTGAGTTTTATATGATGCTATGAGTGGAAAAATGGATTATAAATCTTTATTATTAATACGAATAGAATCAGACAACCTGACCTGATTATTAATGAGGAAAAAGGAAAATATCGGAGGCCACATAAACTTGTGGCTGAGAATTGAAAGGTGATGCTGACGTGTTACCTCCTTCTCTTTTATACGTATCTAAATCCCTTATTTCAACAATCCACTCCCAAATCTCCAATTTACAATTTAAAAAAAAAAAAGAAACAAATCGCAGTGAGAAAGAGAGAGAAAGTTTCCACTACCTTTTTGGCGCCTGTTTTGGTTAATCATGATAGAAAGTAGAGACCCAACTATCAAGCTATTTGGGATGAATATTCCTTTCCCGGAGGTGATCGGAGATGCCAATTCTGCAGACAAGGTACATAGATAGATCTCTTTGTAGTTTCTCAACTACTCTGTTTCCAACTCAACATGTTGTAGTAGATCAAATTACCATCTCCAAATTGTTTGATGAACGAATTTATCTATAGCTATGATCCCATCTTTTGTTCATTGAAGAAAAGTAGTTTCTTTTTTATTGATTAGTTTCGTAAGTCATGGAGTTAGTCGTTAGAAATTTTTGTATTTATTTATGAAAAGTATTCTTGACGTTTTTTTTTTTTTTGTGGTTTGTTTTCTGATTAATTTAAGAATAATTGTAAAATTGTCTCTAGGAGTTTCTCTAAATACTCAAAGATTATGGTTTTATTTATTCTCATTTATCCATTGCAAGTTTTCTAAGTTAAATGCTAATTGGATCTCAGGTTAATCCAAACAATTACAGTCTACACAGTTCACATGATTCCAAACCTGAAATCATAGACAAAGATGAGACAACATCAACCAATCAGATAGAGAGCAACTATAAAAACCTAAAGAAACCAACCAAGATTCAGCCATGTCCGAGATGCAAAAGCATGGACACGAAGTTCTGTTATTACAACAACTATAATATAAACCAGCCTCGCCATTTCTGCAAAGCCTGTCAGAGATACTGGACTGCCGGAGGCACCATGAGGAATGTCCCCGTGGGAGCAGGACGTCGCAAGCACAAAACCTCCTCCTCTCATTACAGCCACATCACCATTTCCGAGGCTACAAGGTTCGATCCAAGTTTACAGGCTAACACTCGGATATTGAGTTTTGGGTTGGAAGCTCATAAGCAGCACGAAGTCTCAAATAGAGATGATTGCTCAAGCGGATCTTCCGTGACCACCTCTAACAATCACTCAGTGGATAAATTAGAACCACAAATGAACAATATGAATAGTTACCCTTGCGTACCAGGCTTTCCATGGCCATACATGTGGAATCCGGCTATGCCTCCATCAGGCATTTACCCTGGTGGAAGCATTCCTGGCTTTTCAGGGTATCCAATGCCGTTTTGCCCATACTGGCCCATCCCAATGCTATCACCGCATCAATCTTCATCTCCTATGACTACGAGTCAAAAGGGTTCGAACCCGAATCCTTCCACTCTAGGAAAGCACTCAAGAGATGAAGAAAACGCGAGAAAAGACAATGAAAAAGAGCGGAAACAGAGAAACGGATGCGTTCTGGCGCCAAAAATGTTGAGAATAGACGATCCTAATGAAGCAGCAAAGAGTTCGATATGGACAACATTAGGAATCAAGAATGATGGGACAAGTAAAGGAGGTATGTTTGAAGGATTTCATCAGAAGAGGAAGAATGATAATAAAGCTAACAACTCCTCTCTTCTTTCTGCTAACCCTGCAGCTTTATCAAGATCACTCAATTTCCATGAACGGATTTAGAGTTATATATACACACTTGTATATATGTATAATTTGTCTGTATACATATAGGAGAATGATGAAGTTTTGTATGGGTACATTATTTATTTACTTTTCTCTGATTTTTTTTTTCTTTTTAATCTCTTTCTCCTTTTGTCAAAAATTCAGAAGCGTAGAGAAATCTATACTATATAAAATTTCATCTTCATGCAATTCTAGGCTATTCACCTAAGATAAATAGCCACACAATTAGATCATGACATCTGTGCAAAATTTTAATCAAAATTACAACAAAAACTCATCCTTACCTTCTGGCCGAGCAACCATAATTAAGCCCAATACACATTTTATTATCGAACATATTCAACATTAGTCCAATCTCACTCCTACAATTAAAGCTCAATACACATAATTAAGATCTAGGTCGTTTCATCTTCTTCTTCGTTTCCTCACAACTACGACATCATGAGACCTTCCTCTTCAGCTTCGTCTAGACAATCTCTCTCCCATCTTCGTTACTCAATCACCCATGAATACCTATGATTTAATACATGAAGACCTTCCAATTACCCAATTTCATTTCATAACCCTGCTCAAACATTATTTTACGACCGCCTATATAATCCTACAATGATTACAATGATAAGACCACCGTTATCACCCTCTCGAGAGTATTAGTCTTCCTTAAAGAAGTTGAAGCTTTAGCTGGTAGAGGTGAAGATAGACCTTCTAAACAAAGACAACTCACTGCTTCTCCTCCTAACCATCACCACCACACCAACAATGACAACTTCTTCTCTGTTTCTTTTGGACAAGATTCTTCTCATGGAAACTTATCTTCCTTACACATCCCCACCTCTTCAAATTCTTCTTCCTTCGTAAAAGTTTTTTTAAAAAATGCTTCTAAGAGCTCCAAAAGGCTTAGAGATGGTTATAAACCTTGCTAAAGAGCATGACGGATAAAGAGGAATAAAGAGGATCGGTGATGTAAGGTAACCGGAGAGCGATGAATTTGTCATCGTCCATACCAAGTGGTTCTGGTATTGTCACGGCTAGGATTCTTATGAAGGTCCTTCAGTTCGTTGTAATTTATGATGCCTTCCCTCCTTCCAGGGGATCAACCAAAACACTTGGAAACTTCATCAAGGTCTCATACTCTCTTCTTATAATCAAATCAACTCAATTTCTTTAGCAATTGATTATTTGGTTTGATGAATTCACTTATAATCATTTCAAAACTCCCATCAATTGGAAGTAAAACCCTTTCTATCGATCTACTTTAACTCGGTTTCTCAACAATTTCAACTCTAAAATCTGCCTTTACATGTGATAGCTCTTTCAAACATCATTACTGGCTGTTTACGGTTTTGAGTTATTGTTAATGAAGTAATGAAATTTCTTTGTCATTGTTTAGGAAAATTGATGATGGATTCCCTAATTTGTTCGTACAAAATGGTCAAGGGATTCGTAAGCAACATGTTTATTCTTGGCTTCATTCAGTTCACAATCTCTTATCTTTGAGAAGTTCTTTGTTATTTATGCTTCTGCCTAAGCTTTTTGTTTCATCATTCACACAACTAGACTGTCAGATGAAGGAGACGTGGCCACTACTGTTGAGTCTGATTTTTTAAAGAATCAAAGAAGTATGATGATGTGGATTGATGACT
>OVBE01005394.1:0-21813 GCA_900406425.1 Iberis pinnata | reverse complement strand
TCGATCTCATGAGTTGCCTTCTTAGTCTTGCTTCGTCTTTGTGCACTTCCTTAGCTTTTTTTGAGACTTCACCAGAAACGTTGGAAATATGACTGCGGGATCGATCTTGTTTCGTTGCAGAACTGCCTGGGATCGATCTGGGTTCTTTGCAGGATCGATCTGGAGTGAGTTGAGATCGATATGCATTGAGTTGAGATCGATTCTGAAGGTGCTGAGTGGGATCGATCTCGTTTCGTTGCTGGATTTCCTGTGATCGATCTTGCATTGAGATGGGATCGATCATGCAGGTGCTCAGAGGTAAGTTCAGTCTATTCCAATGTTGAGTGCTGAGTGATGAGTGCTGAGTGCTGAGTGCTGAGTGTTGAGTGCTGAGTGCTGAGTGCTGAGTGTTAAGTGCTGAGTGCTGAGTCCATTCAACGTCAAGTGCTGTTTTTCTGAAATTTCTCAGATCCTTCCCAAAAACACCTAAAAGTCCTGAAAAACCTCCAAAATGCGTGCATATGCAATTTCTAATGCAAAAGTCCTAAAAACACTAAACTTAGTGAATCAACCATAAATGTGATATATGCACGCTTTTAGACCTCAGAATCGATGCTAATTGATAAGTAAAAACCATGAAAATTCAGAGTCATCAGTCATTCGAGAAACAAAACTAAACTTTACGAAGCCTTCACGAAGGAGGTTCTAATGAAGAGAGGGAGGTTTTTCTTCAATTTTTAGTTTAGAGAAAAAATGATAATGTAAATTCTCAAAGTTTTTTAAAGGGTAAAATAAAATTTTAATTTTCTCAATCTTGTATAATAAAGATTTAGTTCCACAAATTTAGAATAAAAAAATCATTTTTCCTTTTAATTTTTCTTTCCAAATCATCAAAAATTAGGTGGTAGACTACTAATTTTAAAATATAGTATCTTTTGATCTCATGTCCAAAATATAAAAGAAATAAGTTAAAATACTAGTTTCAAACTTGACCTCCTATATTATCATAAAATTCAACAAAAAAATCAAGTTGGCAAAAATTTATAAGTGTCAGCCCATAAATCCTATAAAAATAATTAACTAGTTTCAATTTATTAAAAGAGTCTCGAATGAAATATATTAAAATAAATTATACTTTTTCTAGATCCACAGCGTTAATCCTTTAATTCTACGATATTAGGTTTTATGTATTATTTTCAAATGTAAAAATATGTCAAAAGTGATAATTAAATGGTTTAGATAATAGAATTTGGGTAATCAATTAATTTTTAGTTATGTCGCTCAGTTCTCTCTCCTCTCTCCTCCTTTTTCTTCTTCTCTTTGATAACCGCCGGCGGCAGTTTTCACACCGTTTTTCACGAATTTTTCTCTGATCACAGAGTAACTTCCACCAGTTACAAGCGGTTTCTTCATGCGATTTATAAGGGCTTTCTTTTGTTTATTGAAACCCTATATAAAGCCTGCATATCTTCCCATGAATCCCTTTCGCAAAATTTCTCTCTGTTTTCTCTGCAAATGTCGGATTTGGTTCGATCAAGGATGCAGAACTTAACGCTTGGTCTTGAGTATGGAGCCATTCAAATTTCATTTGATTCATGTAATTAGGCGTTGGAGATCACACAACATTCCCTTGTTGTTACACCATCAAATTTGAAGAAGCAAAATTCTCGAGTGATGATGATCGCTTTACCAAGGGTGTGGGGTGTGAATGACTTTGTAACAGGAAGACTTGTGGGCAATAATAAATTGCAGTTCCTCTTTCCATCGGAAGAATCACTCAATGGTGTTCTTCGGCATGGTCCATGGTCGTTTAATGATTGGATGATCACAACTCACCGTTGGGCTTACAACCAAACTGATGACGACTTACGCTCGATCCCATTTTGGGTCCAAATAACTGGTATCCTGATGCAGTTCCTCACTCGTTCTATTGTCATCCAAATTGGTCGTAGCCTTGGTTGTTTCATCGACATAGATTTCACAGATGGGGTGGGACATTCAGCGAATCATGTTCGTGTGCGGTTGATGTGTCATTTGGACAATCTTCTTCAATTTCAGAGGTTGTTTTAATTTGGTGCGGATCCTGTAATTCTTAAATTACAGTATGAACGATTACAGAACTTTTGTTTCAAGTGCGGTATGATGACTCATGAACAATCTGATTGTGACAATGGTGATGAAGATGGGCCACCACCTTCACCAAACCATGATGAAGACCAACCGGATTCGGACGAAGACTCGGAAGAACACCAAGCGCTAACTCCCACACCGGACTCACCACCTCCTCTTTCTCCACCGTCCGCAACATCGACCACAAATCCGGTTCCGAGTAAAAAAACGCGGCATGGATACTCCACCAACAGCGCCGCCATCATCTCCACCGGTTATGAAGTCTTACACTTATCACCAAGCGGGCTCAAGTGGCGGGAAAAGAAGCATAATTCATGTTTTCGATGATGAAGAATGTCAAGAAGTCTTTTTCAAAAGAAAGCGCCGTACTTTGGACACTCATGAGACAAACTATTCGGCTTCTCAAACCATGGATTCGGCTGGCCCATCTCAATCTAAGAGTGAGATGGCCAAAGATGCCAATGTACCAAAGGGTGGGGTGGACCCAAATCCACCGGTTCATGAATGAATACAACCTTTTGGAACTGCCGTGGTTTGAAGGAGTCCACGGTAGTTCGACGCCTAAAAGGAATAACTAGGCAATATTCCTTGGACATGCTCTTTCTCATTGAGACGAAGAATTCAGATGATGTTGTTCGAGACTTAGCTTCTAGATTAATTTTTTCTTCGGTTCAATGTGTAAAGCCTATGGGGTTGGGTGGTGGTTTAGCTTTGCTTTGGAATAGTAATGTAAGGGTTTCTAAAATTTCTATGGATAATCGCATGATCGATTATAAAATTACTAATGAAGAAGGATCTTTCTACTATTCTTGCATTTATGGTCATCCGGTGCGAAATATGCGTCATTATTTTTGGGAAAAACTACAAATAATTTCGATTACAAGAGATGGACCATGGTTAATTAATGGGGATTTTAATGATATTTTACATCAAAATGAAACTCGGGGGGGGGATACCACAGGAGCCATGGAGTTTAATTGATTTTCAGAATATGGTTCGGTTTGTGGTTTAAGTGATTTACCATACTTCGGTAATAATATGACTTGAGTTGGAAAACGCCGTTTTTACACAGTTGAAAGCTGGTTAGATAGAGCTATGTGCAATAAAGAATGGCTAGAAATGTTTCCAGCCTCAACAACGACATATTTGGATCTTGTTGAATCTGATCATCGCCCAGCAATAGTCCGAATTCGAAAGTATGTGGAACAAGGCAAGAAATTATTTCGTTATGATGGTCGTTTTGAGGACCAGGATGAATTCACCGATGTTGTAACTAAGGGATGGCATGATGAAGGTACCGCCGATGCACTTAACGTCATGGACCGGTTGTCGTCTTGTCGAAAATCAATAGCACACTGGCGAACGCAACATAATTGTAATTCACAACGGCATATTTTAGAACTGCGACAAACTATTGATGCTGCACAAACTGATCCAACTTTTACCACTTCGACCATTCTGGAGCTCCGTAAGGAACTCCACCATGCTTATCGTCGTGAAGAAGAGTACTGGCGAGTCAAGAGTCATAATCAATGGTTACAATCGGGCGATCAGAATACCCAATTTTTTCATGCGGTTACCAAAAATAGACGTGCTAGGAACCGGATTGTTAACCTTAAGAATGATCATGGTGATATAATTAGTGGGAACTACAATATGGGACTTTTAGCGGAGAATTACTTCTCTCAATTGTTCCAAACGGGTGGTGAAACAGATATTGGTGCTATTCTACAATATATGGAATCTGTTGTTACCCCGGAAATGAACAATACACTAACGTCACCAGTTACATCATTGAAGTAAAGACGGCTATATTTGACATTGGTGAAACCAAAGCTCCTGGGCCAGATGGCTTCACAGCGCGGTTTTACCACCGATACTGGGATACTGTTGGTGAAGATATCATTATTGCGGTCAAATCATTTTTCTTGACAGATACATTGCCAGCAGAATGGAATCACACAAACATGTCTTATTCCAAAACTAGATGTTCCTCGGCAAATGAATGATTTTTGGCCTATAAGTATCTGTAATGTGCTATACAAAGTCATATCCAAGATTTTGGTTAATAGATTAAAAACTTTTCTTCCAAGCTTGGTGTCTGAGTCACAGGCTGCCTTCATACCAGGACGATCTATCAATGATAATGTCCTGATAGCTAATGAAATGTTTTATGCACTACGCTCCATATCTTCGGTGTCAACAAATTATATGGCAGTGAAAACGGATATAAGTAAGGCTTATGATCGTCTAGAATGGCATTTTTTGAAAGATGTCCTCATTAAAAAGGGATTCTCTCAGCGGTGGGTAACATGGATTCTACAATGCGTATCTATTGTCTTTTTCTCTGTTCTGATAAATGGGAGGACGTATGGCAACTTCAGTCCACAACGGGGACTAAGACAAGGCGATCCATTATCACCATATATGTTTATCCTATGTGTTGATGCACTAAGTTCACAAATTATGGCGTCCACTAAGCGGAATGAGCTTCAGGGTATCCATGTATGCCGACGAGCTCCAACTATCACTCATTTACTATTTGCAGACGACTCATTATTTTTTGTGAAGGCTAACCTTGCAAACAGTACTAAGTTAAAAGAAATATTTGACCTTTATGCGGAAACATCAGGTTAAGTAATAAGTTATAACAAAAGTACAATAACTTTTGGCAAGAAAGTATACGAGCACACACAAGCTCGTATCAAAGATATTTTGGGCATTACGAAGATCGGTGGGGGTGGGAAATACCTGGGACTACCAGAACAATTTGGAAGGCAAAAGACAGAACTATTTTCATACTTCTTGGAGAAGGTCAAACAACGAACCTCGGGTTGGCAACAACGTTTTTTATCACCGGCAGGGAGAGAAATATTAATCAAAATTGTTGCTCTGGCTATGCCTGTTTATTCAATGAACTGTTTCCGGATACCGCAGTCAATCATTAATGATATAGATATTTTACTATCTAAATTTTGGTGGGGGAACAACAACAACTCGGAAGATTTCATGGGGGAAGTTAAGATACCCAAAACGCCAAGGAGGTATGAATTTTAGAGATTTAACACTCTTTAATCAAGCTTTATTGGTGAGCCAAGCTTGGAAGATCTTGAGTAGACCGTCATCACCATTAGCTCAGCTTTTACGAGCCCGATACTACCCTGATGGAAGTTTTCTAAATGGCAGACCAACAAAACGTTCATCCTTTGCTTGGAAATCCTTGTGTTATGGTAAAGAATTATTAAAGAAAGGATTACGCGCAGATTTGGGCGATGGAACTTCTATTCAGATGGGTTATGAACCTTGGTTACCCACAAATCCACCACGTCCAGCCCTATATTGTGGCCCACGTCTCAGGAACTGCATGTTTTGGTTCTCATTGATCCGCACACCAAGAATTGGGATGAAAGAGCTTTGTGCCATCATATAGTTCCTGATGACCGGGATCTTATTAGACAAATATATATTCCACATATTCCTATTCATGATCAGTACTTATGGCACTACACCACTCATGGCGATTTCACAGTCCGGTCAGCCTATCGTCTTGCTTTTGAACGGAATGATTATAATGGACCGCCGCCTAGTTTATTCACGAACACGACTTTGGCGTCCAACTTATGGAAAGTACCAATTGCACCGAAGCTGAAACATTTCTTATGGCGCTTATGTTCAAACATATTACCTACTTTCGACACTTTAATTAAACGGCGTCTCTCAACTCACGCAACTTGTCCCATATGTTGCATCCAGACCGAAACTACAAATCATTTGTTTTTTGAGTGCCAATTTGCAAGAGGAGTGTGGTGTGGCATAGGTCTGATTATGTCTTCGATTTTTGATACATCAATTTCTGTGAATTCAAAGATCGAGACTTTCCTAAGCATGTTGGATAATAATACGCTTTCCATAGAAACACAAGTCATTCCGTTTTGGACTTTGTGGCATATTTGGAAAGCACGTAATACAATGATGTATAATCACTGCAATCTTGATATACCAGAAATTGTGTCAAGGATAAAACGTGATGTGGATGAATGGTGTAAGGCGACCTCAGGATCGGGAGTTATTTGTTCGCCCCGAGCAAAGCCTCAGTCAAGACGACGAGAATGGACAGTCCCACCTCAGGACTGGTACAAATGCAACTATGATGCTTCCCATCACTATGGTAATGCAGCCTCGGGAATGGGTTGGATTCTACGAGATGGTGCTGGGCGGTTTGTAGTGTGTGGACATAAAAGATATGCAGGACGTCAAAATCATATGGAATCTGAAATGACGGCCTTAATATGGGCAATGGATAATCTACATGAATTGGGCTTCCAAAATATCATATTTGAAGGTGATAATCAATATCTGATTAAGCAACTCCAACAATGATTACCACAACGATGTTTGGAGCATTATCATCGGACATTAACTACATGGGAGACATCTTTCGGGAACATAAGACATCAATATGTTTCACGTGAATCTAATTTTTGTGCTGATTATCTTTCAAAATTAGCTCTCACTCATCCACTTGAGTCTCTAATTCATCATGTTTGCTCAATGTATTTGCAAATGATTGTAAACGATGATCTTCAATAAATATATTTGCCGTTAAAAATAAGATAATAGAATTTGGGTAAAGAGGTTTTTAAAGAAACATAGTAATATGATAAAATAATGGTTTCAAACTTGACCTCCTATATTATCATAAATTTCAACAACAACAAAAATCAAGTTGGCAAAAATTTATAAGTGTCAGCCCATAAATCCTATAAAAATAATTAACTAGTTTCAATTTATTAAGAGTCTCGAATGAAATATATTAAAATAAATTATACTTTTTTCTAGATCCACTTTAATCCTTTAATTCTACGATATTAGATTTTATGTATTATTTTCAAATATAAAAATATGTCAAAAGTGATAATTAACTGGTTTAGATAATATAATTTGGGTAAAGAGGTTTGTAAAGAAACATAGTAATTAACTAGTATATGACATACTATACGGTATTTTTCAACATAGGAAACTTCTCCAAGTAAATTGTCATCATCGTTATGACAACAACAAAAAAAAGTAATATATTAATCGTTAGGTAAAAAACATGGTCAAAATAATTATAATGAAAGCGAATAATGAAAAAGAAAGTGTGGACCAGATGTTTTGAAGCCCACTTGTGAAAGTGAAGATGGCCCACTTCTTTTTAATTACTAAAATTTGGTATTTGGAGTTGGGACCAATTGTGTTTTGTTACTATAGAATAACCTTTTTGTTATTCTGTCCCCATAACAACAAACGAATCACAAATAAAGAAAATATATATACATAAAATTTAAAGGTCTCTTCACTTTTTTTGACCCACTTGTCTTCTTTAAATCATCTCTATTACTAGCACCAAACTTCCATGTAACCAATATAGAGAATAGTATAATAAACCCAAGTGTTGTTGATTAAAGGCAAAGATTTGTGAGTTAAAATTATTAAAAAATTTATGTTTTAATTAAATTAACGTAGAGATAACAAAGTAATTGATGTCAAAAAGAATTACATATCAAAGTTTATTGATATAGATTTCGATTAATTAGTGAATTTCGCAGAGCAATTTTTTCTTAGATGAAGGTTGGTTGGGTTTATAACATCTGGAAGCAGAGAAATAATGTGTTGTTTAACAACCAAACAATCCCACCAAGTGCAATCTTCAAGTCAATTGATCAACAAGTGAAAAATACTATCTCAGCAAGAAGGCACAACAAGAACTGGAACAAACTCATGCTTCTGTGGATAGCTTGAATGCCATAAGTTCAATTTTCCCAAAATCAGAATGTATCTTTGTTTTATCTTTTTTTTCCATAGATACATTAACATAGGCGTTGCGTTTCTGTAATACCATACATTATCTCTTAATGAATATTTACCATTTAGCAAAAAAAAAAAGGTTGGTTGGGTTACATAGGACCGAAGTCGAACATAAAGCTTTCAACCCTAACGCATTTATCATTCTTTATCTCTTTTGGTCTAGAGTTTGATTGAGATACATAACTTGGGGTTGTAATTGTAATATGGTATCAATAGATATCACAAATTCCAATGATATTTAAAACTATTGGATCATATAAATGTTATAATTTCGATTCAACGGATTTATATGGACTTTGATATAAAACTTTATGGGTATAAAAATGATCGTAATTATTCCCTCCATTTTTGTTTAAAGAGTGTCACTTTAGCCTTCTTATTTCTTTACAAAAATAGTGTCATTTTATATTTTCTATGCAAAATTTAATTGTGTTTAATTTTTCTGACTAATAGAATAATTGCATTATTTTTTCTGTTGGTTGATTTAAAATATTTAATGTAATTTTTATAAAAACTGAAATTTATTAATCCGTGTGCAAAAACCTAAAGTGACACTCTTTCAAATACAAAAAGAGTAGTATTTTTGTAAATAACGAGAAAATATAGCATATATATATATATATATCTTTTGTCAGTGTTCTACAGAAAAAGGGTTCAACTTAGAGTAACTCCCATAAATTGATTTCTCAACTAAATTATTTAATGTAAAGAGTACAACC
This sequence comes from Iberis pinnata, assembly GCA_900406425.1. Taxonomy (NCBI): domain Eukaryota; kingdom Viridiplantae; phylum Streptophyta; class Magnoliopsida; order Brassicales; family Brassicaceae; genus Iberis; species Iberis pinnata. The sequence goes on along the minus strand of OVBE01005394.1, from coordinate 13,138 downwards.
AATTAGGGGTAGGCACAAAGCGAATATCCAGAATAATTATAGTATTTGCAATCCGCTCCGCTAGGGATAGTTCATATCTGATCTGCCTCGTTTCCATAAATTTTGGATATCTGAGATTTTTACTAATATTTGCGGATATTCGCTACGATCCGTTTTCAAACATTTTTTAAATATAAAAATTCATAAAATAACAAAAAAAATATTTTAAAACTTAGAAATTATGGAAAAAATAAGAGAAGGGAAAGAGATCGAAAATATTTTTTAAAAATTGTATTTTAAAATATTTTTATTTATTTGTTTAATAATTTAATAATTTTTTATATTTCAATAAAAGTTTAATGATTAGAGTGAAGACTTAGGGTTTATTTTCATGAAATATATATAATATATTCTAATAATATTATTGTTTTTATGTTATTATTGTATATACATAAAAACTAATTTATATTATACTACTATATAGTATATAAATATATGTATAATCATATATATTATATGAATTGCACTATCTAACATCAAACCATCCTAAAATTAAGTATATAACACGTATAAGTAGGTGTGGACTCTCTCTCCAACGAAAATACAGCATATATGCATATTTATCCATATCTCTTTCACACTCTATCTCACTTTCTCTTTTTCACTCTCGCTCACTCGCGAAAATTTTCCACCCCATTTCTATAATATACAAACTAACAACTTCATGTATACGAACTACTTAAATTTATTTTTGGGTCTAGGGTATATATTTTGGGTTTAGGGTTTATATTTTGGGTTTAGGGTTTAGAGTTAATATTTTGTCTAAGGTTTATATTTATGTGTTTGGGGTTTATATTTTGTGTTTATGATTTATTTTTTGGTTGAGGATTTATATTTGAGTTTAAGGTTTATATTATGTGTTTTGGGTTTATATTTGAGTCTAGGGTTTAGATTTTGTGTTTTCGATTTATATTTTGGGATTTTAAGTTTATATTTTGGGGTTTTTAGTTTATATTTTGGAGCTTTAAGTTTATATTTGAGGTTTATGATATATATAAATTGGTTTTAAATAATTAAATCATGTTAGATGTGGAAAAATATGTATTTTAAAAACTTAAAATCTTGTGATTTTATAATTTGAATTTATATGAAATTGTTGGCAAAAAAAAATTAATGGGGTGAAACTTTTAAGAAGAAAAGAAAAAAAACAAAAGAAATAGGAGAGAGAAACGAAGGATAGGATAAAGATATTTGTGCTATATTGTTTCCAACAAACTGATATTATACATCATTGGTTATATTTTTAATATTGGTTCTACAAGTGGTTCTCTAGCTAATTGACCCTATATTATAGCTATAAGTCGAAATTTTCGGATCGGAGCGGATATCTGGTCTTTCCAAAAATAATATTTGTATTTACTCTAATTTTTTACGGATATAACGTTTACTATTTGCTTTGCACTGTAATCTATGGATATCTGAATTTTTTGGATCGATTCAGAAGAAAAAACCGAATCAATCGGATCTAACGGATATTTTTGCCCAGAACTACAACCAATCATACTCATAAAAACTAAATTATTTGTGCCTTACCTATAAATAAATCAAGATCCTAAAAAAATTTCTGACGTGAAGAAACTAGTGAAGCAATCTAATTAATATTTACTTTTTAATACTGTATATTGTGTCACATAATACAACTTATAATGGACTTAGGGTCAGCATATTACGGTTCGAAATCGAATCTTCATAATATCCATGTGTAGTGTGATCTTATGTTATAAAACAATCATTAAAATATGAAAATCTCTTCGTGGCTAACAATGTTGAGACCGACCATTTTTGTACAATGTGCCAATTTGTTTAATCTCTATAAATTGTTCTGTGTAAAGAAGTCACAATGCACCAATCAGTATAAGCTTGTGGTGTGAGTTTCGATCACAGATTATTTGTTTTAAAAAAGTACTTACCCATAGCATTCTTTCTATTTCATTTTGTTTAAGGCTTAAAATAAATATTAACAAATTAGAAAACTATAAATTTTTCATTAAGTTTAAACCAATAGAAAAATAGACTACACAATATATAAAGTCACAAATATCAAATATATTTATTTTCATAAAAAAGAGCAAGTAGCTTAATGATAGTTATTAGTACAGTCTTTTCACCAAATCAAAAATTAAACCTGGTTACTCGTATTTATAAATATATTTCTCATATATTAAAATTTTCTTTTTTTCAACCAGATTTCTCATATAATATCCAAGCAAATCTGGTAGGATTAGAAGTAGAGCATCATACAGCATCACATATATTAAAGTTAAGTTTACTAAATTGATTTGTTGTGGTTAAAAAATAATATAAAAAGTATGAAACATTTTTTCTTAATATAAAAAGGAGAAAGTATTATATTGTTTGGTATTAAAATTTTCATCAGTAAAATATAAGGTAAATATTAAAATTTGGTAAGATATATGAGGAGATGTGAAGTGGAGAAACGAGAGAAGACTCTATGAAAATTGCAAAGGGCAAAAGAATTTAACATTCATTGTCATTGTCAAGCAGGTGGTCCATTTTTTATATTGCCCAGACGTTAGGAACCAAATTACAACATTTCCCTATCTATGACTATCATCTTAATTTTCTAGTATTCTTCTTCCTATAATTTATTATTTTAAATATTTAAACGAATTTTCCTGCAATTATTATCGTTTATTTTGGCTATATTTTGGGGAAAGAAAATGACCAGGTGGAATAGACAATTAATTTTTGGAGCAATTGATGTAGAAAGTTAAGTTATTGTTAATTCAATGGCCCATTTAGTCCGATAAACAATTTCTCAAATGATTGTGAAATTAGCTCTTTGTAAGATTACTACTCATAACTTCGAGGAGATTTTTTATTTTCTCTATGCTTTTCTCCCATCTCTCTCATCTTAATCATGACTGTAGCTTTACTTTTTTCGGCGTCGGCGATTGACTTTGGCCGACCAGCGCCGAGATTTCTTCTTTTCCGTTCTTTTCTAGGACATAGTTATGCTATACTTTTTTGCTTCCTTGGATCCAGTCTTCTCTTTCTTCGGATAGCATTCTCATCTTTCTGATAACTACTTTCACATGCATGCCTCTAAGTTTTACCGATCTGATACATCTGCGGTCTCCTCGTTGGGATCCATACTACTCTGTCGGTGGAAGGTTTCAACACGTCAATTCGTAGACTCCTTATCTATATGCATCAGGTCTCCTCTATATTGATTTTGCTAGTGGAATTGGCGACTCTGCTAATGGGTCGTGATTTCAGGATCTTTGGGTTGGCTTCTGGGAAGTAGATGGAGCGAAAACCGCCAGTGGTAGGGAGGGGCTTCTTTTTGGGCTTTGGGCCTTGCGGCTATGTATTGGGTCATGCGCAGGACAGGATTGAATCATCTCTCAAGTGCTTATTCTCTTGTCACCTAATAACTCCGACCAGTGCTCTATCCTTCTTATCAACACTCCGCTTGACGATTTCTTTCTGTGGCGATTTCATGACAGAGGTGATAGGTGTTGGCTTCGGAGGTGTCTGGGTAGGAAGATTATGATTGATGGTTTTGAGTTTTTCTTCGTGATGACAGTTTCTGACGGATCTGCATGGTGGCTTACACCTCTCACCTTTGCCCTAGCTCGGTATTGTCTCTTCCATGTGGCAGAACTTCGATTCAATCGTCAAAGTTCAGCAAGGGTAGAAGTCTCTTTTTTGGGCCATCGTCCTTCGTGGGCATGTTGATCCACTTTAAGTTATAATAATCATGTATCTTTTGTAGTTTTCTTTCATGTCAATGGGCTTGTATCTTTTTGTAGTGAACAATTTAATTGGGCACGTCTTCTCCTAACCGTTTTTGCATCTACTTTTGATCGTTTAGTCGGGATTCGAGGGCTCATCTAATTCTAGATGATGGTCTAGATGTTGAAATCCCTTTTATGGGATATGTTCTCCTCCTTAATTGGAGCAATATATTTGGTTAGTTTAAGGTTTAGTTGTTTTAAGTTAATACCCCAGTATGGGTCACTAATTTCCCTCTGGTGGGATAGATTGTATCCCATGTTGGGTTGTTTCTTATAATATAATATGATTACCTGCCAAATAATGTAAGATATACTACTCGGTGACAAAAAGAACATACTATTTCATTCATTTTCGAAAGAATATCATTTTAATTTTTTGTAATAAAAAGAATGTTAGTTTAGGTTTTCAATACAAAATTTAAATGAGTGTAACTTTAAGAATATGAATATATGTTATTTTTGAATATATAAAATCATATATTGGTAAAAAAATAGATGAATATGTATTTTTACGCATCATTTATGTCTCATTTCATTTCTGATGTAAGGTTTATTTCCATACCAGAAATAAAACAATATAAGATATCGTCAAAGGTTTTATATATTTATATATTTTTTTTTTTGAACAACCAACCTTAAACTTAATTTAAATATATCCAATAAAGGAGTTTGAGGATTTCTTAGCCTCAAAGTCAGCTTCCTCATTGAGGATTCTGGAAATAAAATAGAATTTAATTAATCTGTAAATTTCAAGATAGGAATGATTTTCCATCACCGCTTTCACTAGCTAGAGATAATCATAGTCGAATAGGATTTGTTTGATTCCCAATCTAATCGCATGTTCTATTGCTCTCTGTAATGCAAGGCTTTTCACCATAAAAGGGAGATCGCCGGAACAAACATATCAGAGCTAATCAACTGTTGATTGTTTGGATAGAAAAAAATCCATCTGATACCTGCATGTTTTGAATCATATTTTCAAGCCGCACAGTTCGAAAAACCATGGTAAAGATATTAAACGGAGGAGATATGTGTATAGGGATCTCGATGGTTTTGTTTCAGGGATCTCTTGTGCATTCAACCATTCCTTCGCATAGATATGGCATTACTCACCACGTATTCGACCACGTAAAATGTTTCCTTGAAGATACTATCCCTGAAGGATGTAAACAGATTAGTGTTATAATCTTCTTCCACATTGGTGGAAGGGAGTCAAAATTCGCCTCTATTATTGGCTTTTCAAAAAGGACCATATTCCAGACTTGTCTTGCAACTGAGCACAAAATTATGAGGTATTCTACTGTTTCTAACTCGCCACACCTGATGCGCCGAGGATTTAGCGGGATTCACCTATCCAGAAAATTTACTCCAATTGGTAACGCTCATTGCAAAGCTTTCTAAATGAACAATTTAATCTTTTCTAGGGTTTTCATATTCCATAAATCAAAGTAATAGTTGTAGTTTTCTTTGATCATCAAAGTTTCTGTTTGACTTGCCACAACAGTCGTATATCTGAATTTGAAGAATAGATTCCAGATTTTATTTTCAATCATATTTGAATATCTAGAACTTTACACTTACTGGCTTTAATATTCATTATTGCAAGTTCTAAAGCTAAGAAGAGCTTTTGAATTTTCTCTGGATCCCACTCTGTTTTTCGTAGTAAAAATATAGAGGAAACAAGGATGTTTACATTGGTCTTAGTCGAAAGTCCTACAGGGGAAACCTTTTCTGTCAAGGAAAGCCACTGGTCAGACCAAATTTTAACGAAATCATTATTTCCAATTATCCAACCTAATTTCTTTGCTAGTTTTTTCCCTATCATAACCATTTTCCATCCGTGAGAACCTGAAAGAGGGGGCAAGCTCTCCATAAAAGGAGTCTCCCATTGGTATTTCCCTTTTAAAGATCCTAGCAAGAGACTTTCAGGTTGTTTGAGAATACGCCATCTTATTTTTGCTAGAAGGACATCGTTAAACGCAATTATATCATGAAATTCGAGTCCACCTTGGCTTGTTGGCTTTGAGAGCCTATCCCATGAAATCTAAGACATCTTAGTTTTACCCGGTTTCGTCATTAGCATGGATTGGATTGTTTTACAAATGGAAATAGGAAGCCTGAAACAAGATATAGCATAAGACAGGACCGTTTTTAGTACACTTTTAAGGAGCGTCATTTTTCATGTTGTTGACAGGAACCTTGAGAAGCAACTTTTGCTTTGTACTATTTTATCCACTATAGATGCACATAAATCTCTCTTCCTTCTTCCAAACTGTTCAGATAGTTCGAGGTATATACCTAATCCCCCTTCTCTATCAATGCTAAGTTCTCACTTCAATCTATTTCTAATATGAAGGGGGAGTTCGCCTCCCAAAAGTGATTGCAAATTTTTGGACATTAATTGATTGGCATTAATCAATACGCTACGGAGTTCCTGGATACTTTTTGAAGATATTTGGCAAAAAAACATAGTGCGATTTGCAAATAGGAGATGGTTCACCCATGGGCTACTTACGGCGACGCGTATACCCGGTAATTTCTTTTTCCTTTGTGCCTCCAAACAAAGTCCTGAGAGTACTTCGGTGCAAAAAAATGAAGAGATATGGTGACAAAGGGTCTCCTTGACGGATACCTTGATTTGGAATGAATTTCCCTTGAGCTAAACCATTTAGCATGAAGGAGAAAGTAACCATTGTAATACATGGCATCACCCAATTTTTCCACTTTGGATCAAAACCAAGTCAGGAGAGAACTAGTTCAATGAAATCTCATTCTAGTCGGTCATAAGCCTTCAACATATCGGTTTTGAAAGCTATGGAAAATTATTTTTTGGCCTCATAAACTTTCATTAAATGAAACATTTCATGATTAATCAATACATGTCTGAGATAGCTCTTCCCAGAACAAATGCAGGTTGGTTTTATGAAATTAACTCTAGAAGTATTAATTGAAGCCTTCGTGTAACTGTCTTTGAAATGATCTTGTAATATACATTATAGAGAGCTATGGGTCTATAGTCAACCAATGTTCTTGGGATTTGGCACTTTGGGTTAAGTCTAATATGAGTTGCGTTGATGTTTCTGGGGAGGACTCCTGCCGTAAATAATTCCCTGAAATTCATTAACTATTTCCGTTATGATGGTTTTCCAATTTGCTTGGAGAAGCTTGCCAAGAAACCATCCGGCCCTAGAGCTTTATCTGGGTGAATGGAAAAAAGTGCTTTTATATCTCAAGTGTTGATGGATCCTGCGTTAGCCTGTCATTCATCTCAATTGTGAATTTTGGTCGTAAGTCATTGTGTATAATATGTTCTCGTTCTGCCTCTTGTGATAGGCTCAAGATTTTAATCCTAAATCTAACTGCATAGAACATATCTAAGTAGTATATACTAGGGTCGATTTTCACAGAGACCAGACACACTACTTTCTGGATTATGTCGAATTTAGCTAAAACATATTTTAATGGGTATTTTGCAACTATGATTTAAAGCAAGAACAGTAATTTCAAACAAAGGTAAATCAAATAATAAAATCGTTATGCAATAGGGAATTCTACAAGTATTCATGTTTAAAAGTCAAGGTTAACATGCATGATTTTCTTTGAAAATAGTTCTCAACAGCAAAGACATAAATAGATTAATCTTCTCTCAGAGTATTAAGCCCTATGTTCGAATTGACAAATACAAATTCTCGCGTGTCTAACAACTCAATCGAGCATTAAGTTCAGATTCAATAAATTCATAGATATTCAAGACAATACTCTCGCAAGCAAGAACATCTACTCATCTAGACTAGATCGGATCTTTTTTTGTTTATCAATCTAATATCAAAGAAATAAATGGCCAATCTAAATCAAGCATTAAGAACAAATCTAGACTAAGAACCTAACAATTTCAATCAATTATTTTAAACCCTAACAATCAAACATGGTTTCCCTGAAAAACCCTAAAATATAACTAGATAACTACTCATACATGGAAATAGAAACATAAAGCATAATTGAAAATTGCATATTCAAAAACCAAATTGTATAAATAAAAGACAAAGTTCAAAATTCTTCTCCAAAATAAAGGAGTTCAAATCTCGTCTCTCTGGAAAAAAGCTCTGAAGAAAATAAAATAAGTCTGTGTAGTACATAACACAAATCCTGGGGCTTTTATATTATTAAAGAATAAAACAAAATCTAATAAGAATAAAGCAAAAAATCTTAATAAATCAGAAGATAAAATTCATAATTTTGGAAAATCTTCAATTTCTTCTCGGCCACAGGGATCGATTGATCTGATGAGGGATCGATCGATCTGTTGTCTCGAAGATCGGTCGGTCTTTCGAGGGATCAATCGATTTGTTGTCTCGAATATCGATCGATCTATTGAGGGATCAATCGATCGGTCATTACGTAGAATTCTAGGGGCTTTGGATTGATCGATCCATGCAGGGATCGATCAATCTCTTCTCACGTATTTGAATCGATCGATTTTTCTTCTTCATAAATCCGACTTAATATTGTCCATTTTCACCTGAAACCTTCTGAAATTCATCATTTTTCTCCCGAACGACCCGAACACCTAGAATCATGAAAATATGCCAAATATACAAGAAAAAAGCTCAGATAATTCCAAATAGAAATTATAAATACCCACTATAAAGCATTGAAACCGAGTAATATCAACTCCCTCAAACTTAGATCTTTGCTTTTCTTCAAGTAAAGAAAGAAAAAATCCAGAGAAGATGTTTGAAACCAGACCACACAGGAACTCGCAGAATCTCAGCAACCCTAAGTTCAAACATCAAAAACTAAAAGACATTGATCCTAGACAATCACTGCATATAGATGGTTTACTTGTTCTTGACAATATGCTGCGTACTCTAAATCCCAAATCGATCCAACCATCAAATCATCTCAAACAGCTCATTAAATTCAAGTAAGTACAAATAAGTGCATTCTTACCTATGGGGTCGATCAATGCGCTCAAATACCTTTTCTAACAAAGTTTCCACACCAAAAAAAGCATCAATCGAATTCTAGTTCTGACCTTTTTCCCATTTTATCACTTATTTTTATCTTTTCTTTTCTTACTGCTTTTTATTTTTTTCGCATTTCTGCGCTTTTCTTTCTTATTTTTTTTAGCAGCCGATTTTATGGGATGAGGAAACATACTTCAAGATTCGTTGTTTAATCCCTCTTTTACCGTTTTGTTGAATGGAAGGAGAGAAAGGATCCAAATCATACTGAAAGAACTTGTCAGATTTACAGAGAACTGAAGAGCAAGGTACACAACTTTCAAAGTTTACCAACACCATAAAAAAGAGAAACTACGATCAAATTAAGTTATATCAAAATATAGCTAGCATCAAATCATCATTCAATCCAAAAGATCAAAACTCTCAAAAGCATATCAATCAATCAATTTGGTTCTATTTCTATTACAGCAGTTAAATCTAAGTCAGTAATCAAGAAGAAAGTGATACTAAACTCACACTAAATTAGACTCGGCTAAATCAAAAATGAAAATTTTCATCAAAATGACTAAACATCCAAAACAACACAAAACCTAGTTAGTAAATATATACCCTCCCTCAGACTTACTTCACACCATTCCGGTATGAAAATAAATCCAAGAGGAGGAATAAGACCAAACTAAAGGAAACAGGCAAAAACATGAGTTCAAAGGAATTGTGCAACTTACCTAAGAAGGAGAACGATCGATCTCTGTAGATATCAATCGATCTCTGCTTACGGTTGTTCCATGGACTATAGATCGATCGATCTGTGCACAGAACGATTGAGCTAAAGTGATGTGCATTTATCCTCTAATCAGGGATCGATCGTTCCCATGAGGGATCGATCGTTCCCATGAGGGATCGATCGATTCGTGCCTCCGAGTAGAACCTGATTTTTCGTAAGTCACAAAGAACTCAAAACTAAAAATCAATAAGTTAGTACACTAAAACTAAACTGACTCAAAACCAAAAAAACAACTAATCTAAAACACCAAATAGTGGGTTGCCTCCCACTCAACGCTTATTTAACGTCAATAACTTGACGAACGTACCTCTCTAAGCTGGGGTTGGATCAACAGTGGAAATCGTCAACTTCAGAACCTTGCTCATCACATCCTTTGTGGCATCAGTTCCCTTATCTTTATGCTCTAAGGTGAAAAAGGGTTTAACCTTTGAGAAAGGATTTGAAGTACTTTTGCTTTTTACCTTATATTCAATTGAATCGCCAACTACTGCGCGTGGAATCAAAGTCACCTGAGGACTTTTCTTGATATTCTTTAAGTTCACATGCTCTTTGCTTTTGACCCTTGGGATTTCATTCCTTGTTGAGACTTGAGATTTTCTATTCAAGACTTCATCGACTGCACCCCTATCAGTAGGATCTATCTAAGATTCATGATTCATCTTATTTTATTTAACTAGAGTGAGTTTAGGCACAGCCTTTTGAGAGAATTTGGATAGAAAAACCGTTTCTTGATGTTTGTAAGGGAGATACGCTGATTAGGCATATCAACTACAGCTCATATCGATGCTAGAAAAGGTCTCCATATAACTAATGGCTTGTCTCAATTCACATCCATCTCCAAGATATGAAAATTAAGAGGAAATAGACAATCTACTACTTGTACCAGCAAGTCAAAGATAAATCCATTCAAGGATACAGTGAAATCATTAGCAAGCTTAAAGGATGACTTAGATGGTGTAATACCTGAAACTTCCAATTTCTTTGCAACAACAATTGACATAACACTCACATTAGCACATTTATCGCATAGTGAGTCCATGAAATCTACTTGTTTAATCGAACAAGGAACCATAAACTCTCCAGGATCTTGCAGACTCCTAAAGGGATTTGGTTTCCTACATATCATCTTTTTGTCCTCAGATTATGTTATGGACTTCTAGGGCTTAACTGGGTAAGGGATTCTGGGTTTATACACTTGTATTGAAGCCATAGAAATTTGGGAAGAGGGATCTATCGATCTCTTGATGTGTCAAATTTGTTAATGGATGCTCAATCGATCCCATAGAAATAGATTGATCTCCTTGGACGAACGCTTCCTTTTGGGAAAGAGGATCGATCTCTCTATGTGTTGAACTCAAGTTCGTACTATCGATCGTTCCTGATTTAAGGAAAGATCTGTCTGCAATATCTGGACTTTGTCGTAACATAGGATCGATTGATCCCCTAGAGGATCGATTGATCTCTTTTTTTGCAATTTGATTTTCAAAATCTACAATATTTTTTCCAACATCTGATGCTTATACCACGTCATTAACATCTTCAATCCAATAAGCAATTGTACACTTACAATATCCCTTTGGATTGTCTTCAACCTTCCCAAGGAAAACACCAGTTTGTCACTTAACAGATTTTGCAGTTAGAGCTACTTGTATATCGAGCTTCTTCACGTGTGTAGACAATAACTCAAATTTATTGTTCAAATCATTGTACATGTTGTCTATCTTCACATTGAGGTTTTTCTCAGTTTGTTGCTTGCTTTCCAAGATTTGCTTCAGCATAGCTTCCAGCTTGTTATCTTATTGAGTCTGAGGATGAGTTATTTGTTGAAACGTAGGCTGAGATGGCTGTTGAAAGCCACTTGAGTTGGAATTATGCACAAAGTTCCTATTCTAGCTGAGCTAGGTAGACTTGATTTTGGGGATTTGCCACATTAATGTTTTCCCAAGAGAGATTAGACTTGCTGAAATCTTAAGTGAAGCCTTGATTGAATACTCTTTGACCTTGGCTATAGACATAACTCTCTTCTTCTACAGAATCAGGCTCTTGGAGAGTAAAGCAATTTGCTTCAATCTTCAATACATCTTTAGCGAAACTGACATGTTTCTGATTTTTCCCTTGAGAAGTTGAGTAAGGAGTCCTTTTACCTCTACTAGTTATGAGGAATCTGAGGTAGATGATTTTCCTCTTCTATCATAATCAGGATAATGGTTGTTGTTGCTTGCAACGAGATTTTGTATCAGTTGATATGCTTCCTATAATGGCTTAGTCATGAAATCACCATTGCTGGTTGTATCAAGAGAAATTTGATACCTTTGATCAATACCTCTGTAAAAGATATTGAGGAGATTCAGCTTGGAGAAGCCATGGTGAGGGAAATCATGAAGATACTCCTTAAATTTGTCTCATTCTTCAAAGAAATATTCTACATGACCTTGCTGAAACTGAGATATCTTGCTTCAAAGATTTTTGGTTCTTATAGTAGTGTAGAAATGACTGAGAGACTTGGATTTGCATTCATCCCAAGTCTCTATAGAGTTAGCTGGTATAGATTCCATCCACCTGAGAGCTTTGTCAGCAAGAGAGTGATTGAAGAGCTTACACATCATAAAGTCCTTAGAGACTCCATCGATCTGAACATCGGTGTAGATGTCTTTGAAACTATCGATGTGATCCATAGGGTACTCATTCGCTAAACCATGAAATTGATTCTGCCTAATCAAATGGACGAGTTGGAACGAGAACTAATAGTCTTGACGTTGTGGTAGACGAGGGTAAAGAGCGTTCCTATTAGCAAGGAAAGCTTCAGGATTGTTAAAATCTCCAACTAGAACCATGTTTTGAGTTGGGCGATTGTTGGAAAATCCTTGTGGATCTCCTATAAGGATGTAGTTTTTCCCAATCGGATTACCATTACCAGCTCCTTGTTGCACTGGAGGCACTTCATTGCCATTTTCTCCTCCCGATTGGTTGACTAACTGGTGTAATCCTGCTTGAGGAGGAATCAAGTTATTCGCTCATTGGGGAAGGAGCTGGTTCGGACCTTCGGGTAAGACCGGATTGTTAAGATTAACGTTATCACCCATTGAGTTAGATGAGCTTGCGTTCTTCTCTGCTTTTCCGTTTGAGCATTCTAACTTTGAGAGTTCTGTATTACTGAAGTTGAGCAATTCCTTAGATTTGTTATATCTTATAGTCTTTCTCTTTAGCCCACAGAATCGAAGCCCTGGCACCATCCAAAGCAGCCGTGTTCAGCTTGCATCGACGAACCTTACCAGAATTTGAAGCAATCAATGACGAGATGCTCCTAGACGCCCTTGACAACGTCGAAGAAGTCCGAGATATAGCGCTATACTGAATACAGGCTTACCAGCAAGCAACTAAAAGATACTACAACAAAGGCGTTAAGCAAAGACGTTTCAAAGAAGGAGATTTANCAGCAAGCAACTAAAAGATACTACAACAAAGGCGTTAAGCAAAGACGTTTCAAAGAAGGAGATTTAGTCCTACGAATAACTTACGAAAATACCGCCGAAGTTAATGCAGGGAAACTGGGAGCTCGTTGGGAAGGTCCATACGAAGTTACTAAAGTA
>OVBE01005393.1:0-21816 GCA_900406425.1 Iberis pinnata | reverse complement strand
TCCTCCTCCTCCTCCTCCTCCTCCTCTCATCTCTGTTGTTCGAAAAAATTTTCCCAGGAACAAAATTCTGAAACTCACGAAAATTCTAAGTCATCTCGTTCGTCCAAACTCCAACCGCCGATCCCGTCATTGTCACTGTAAGTGCCTCGAGAGTGTACGCTCTTCATACGTTCACTTTTAATATGATATTTGAGTGTGCATATCTAATTTGATATCAGTTTTAACATGGGATTCAAAGTCACATAGAACCGTCACACTACGAGTGATTTAATGAATTAAAGAAAGAGATTCTTTTTTCAACTCGTCAATTACATCATTGTTCTTAATTCGTTCCTACAGATCTCTTTCGTTTTACTCAATTCAGATTTTTCTTTCCTAATAGTCTTAGTTCAATAAATTTGTTTTTTGTTTTACGCTTGATCAGATTGAGTTTCTCGGATTCTCGGTTTTGCAATCTTATAGATTAATTTTTCACAAAAGAATAACGAAGTTCGCGATTCGTTTATCGTTTCCCCAAAATGTTTCTAGAAAATTGTAACAATTCTGTTTCAGAAAATGCTTCTGAGCGATTCTGTGAAACTGAGTCATACGGTGTATTATAGTTTATTACAGATAAATCGGCTCACTGATATCATGGAAACCGATGGTGGTGATGTGGATGTGATTGGTATGCATTAGAATGACGATCAAACTATGCCTCTACATATAGAGACCGTAACCCAAGACCTATTCAAAGTTTGTCTCAAGGTTCAAATGTTCCACAAGAACTGTATCTGACTCATTTACCCACTGCAATGGCACAAGGGTTAATGCTTGACAAGTTTGACGGCAAGAAATTCACAACATGGAAAAAGAAGATGCTTTTCTATATGAGAAATATGATATGTGAGAAATTTCTCAAGGAGGATCCGCCTATTGTTCTGTTTGGCAACAAAGATCCTCAACTACTTGCGACGGTTGATGCTTGGAAGCATGCAGACTTTCTGTGTAGAGGCTGGACTCTAGGCTGCCTCACGAACGTTATGTTTGATGTTTATGCTATGGAAGCATGCACTTATAAGGAACTTTGGATGGTCTGAGAGAAGAAATATAAGTCTGAAGATGATGGTTGTCAGAAATATGTTGTGGCGGAATTTTTGGACTTCAAGATGGTAGATTCAAAACCCATCATGGAGCAAGTTGATGCGTTGAGTCTTTTGTGCCATGAGATAGCGACTGAGGGAATGTCTATCCGCGAGATCTTCACTGTGAATTATTTCATCGAGAAACTTCCCCGAGTTGCTTGAGTTTCAAAAATTATCTCAAGCACAAAAGAAGCCTATGTTGCTTTCTGATGTCATCATGAGACTTCAGATGGAAGAAAGGAATCGCTCCAACTTTCAAGATGTGGAGCAACACACTGTTAATGTGGCTGAACAAAAGAACAAAGGAAAGGGGAAGCTGATATCTCCAAAAATTTCCTTGGAACCTTCTTCAGATGAAATTCCAAGGAAAGTGTCGTGAGTGCGGAAAGAAGGATCACAAAGCGGACGTGTGTAGAAGCTAACTAAAGAATTTCGGAGGAGGATACGTGCGTTGTTGTGAATGAGGTAAAATATGGTGGATGAACAGCCAATGAAGTGGTGGTATGACATTGGTGCAACCACTCACATATGCACAGATCATACCATGTTCTCTACCTATCAGAAAAGCATGTATGAGGAGCACCTGTTCATGGGAAAATGCTAAATCTAAGGTTGAGAGTCATGGTAAATTTGATCTGAAGCTGACTTCAGTTCGTGAACTCACACTCAACAATGTGAAGAATGTTCCGGACATGAGGAATAATCTCATTTCAAGATCCTATTGAGCAAAGCTGGTTTTGGAATCAACTTTGAAGATAACAAGCTGATTCTAAGGAAAAATGGAGTTTACTTAGGGAAGGGTTATCAAAAATGGGGACTTGTCAAGTTTTGTGTAATGACGGTCCTGCGTTCTAATAAAATTGCAAACATTAATGTTGTAATTGTTGACAGTTCATCTAATAATAATAATTATGTTGCTTATTTGGTTGAGTCTTTTGTTGTTTGGCATGAAAGACTAGGACATATGAATTATAAATCTATAAAAAGACTAATGAACTTAAACCCGATTCCAAAATGCAAAGTAAATAAAAATAAATGTAAGTGTGTGTACAAGCCAAACTCACTAAAACTCCCTCTAAACAAGTAAATTGAACCACCGAAAGCACTCAGTTTAATATATACAGATTTATGTGATACAAAATTTATAGAAACCCGAGATGGTAAATAGTAATTTGTAACATTCATAGATGATCACACAAAATATTATTATGTATATTTGTTATGAAGTAAAGATGAAGCCTTGTCAAAATTAAAAAAGTACAAAACAGAAGTTGAAAACCAGCTCAAAAAAACTATCAAAGTAGTTTGAAGTGATAGAGGAGGTAATTATGATGGTCCATTTAATGACTTTTTTACACAACATGGCATCATACATCAAACAACCGCTCCATATTCACCTGAATTTATTGGAGTCGCATAGCACAAAAATCAAACTCTAAAAGCGATGGAAAATGCAATACTTCAAGAATTTGGGTTTCCCAGTCAATGTGGGAAGGGGAAGCTTTTCTCACAACAAACTATATCCTCAACAAGATACCGCATAAAGTTATAGGAAAAACGCCATATGAACTACGGAAAGGTGATGTACCATCATACAAATACCTTAAATTGTGGAGGTGCCTTGCAAAAGTCACCATACCACCTCGGAAAAAGGTCACAACTGGACATAAAACATTGGATTATATTTTCATTGGATATGCACACAACAATAGTGCTTATTGGTTTCTGGCTCACAAATCAGACATACCTGATATCCAAGTAACTACAGTTATGGAATCGCGTAATGCATGTTTCTTTGAGAACATTTTTCTGTGCAAGGAAAAACCAAATATGAAAAGGAAAATTGAACAAAGAGACACAAATGCGGCGACCACTTCCGGAACTTCACCCAAAGAAGTGGAAGACGTAGAGATAGAACCTCGCCGCATCAAAAGAGCTCGTAAATAAAAAACTTTTGGCGATGACTTCATGATGGTGTTTCACACAGAGAACGAACCACAAACATACACCGAAGCCATGTCTATACCTGGCGCACCTCATTGGAAGGAAGCCTTTAATAGTGAGACCAATTTTATTTTGAAAAATATACATATGAGAGTATCGATATACCTGAAGGGTCAAAGGCACTAGGGTGTAAATGGATTTCAATCGTGAGTGAACTTAGAGAATATAGCCTTTCCTTCATTCTCCTAGAAATGGCCCCATTTCACACTCACTAGGTGATCTGCCACTAGCTTATTTCAGAAGTATGCTGCCATACAATTCTCACAGTTTTTAGATTTGGTTTGAATTAGTTGTCCCTTTGAACCTATTTCTTGGGATCTCCAGTCAACTAGGTGGGGTTACCTTCGAACCAGTTTTTTATTCATAGGCTTTTAAACCTCATTCCTTTATATGATTTTACTACTTGATCTCTTGCCAAACCTTTAGCGAACGGATCAGCTTGGTTGTCGGTATATTTAATATAATCGATTATGAGTACTCCAGTTGAGATCAAGTTTATAATGGTTTTATGTCATCCTTTTATTTGACGAAACTTTCCAATGCCATTATACATTGTGTTAAGTGCCCGGGAGATAGCCGATTGGCTATCACAGTGTACACGTATTTCCGGCACTGATTTCTCCCACATTGGAATATCTTCCAAAAAGTTTCGTAACCACTCTGCTTCCTAAGCTGCTCTGTCAAGAGCAATGAATTCAGATTCCATGGTTGAGGTGGTTATCACTGTCTATTTTTCAGATTTCCAGGATATTGGTGCACCTTATTATGTAAAACGTATCCTTTGTGGATTTCGAGTTCTTAGAGTCAGTAATCCAGTTTGCATAACTGTAGCCTTTTATAACTCTTGGTTCTTAACCATTGTGCAATCCATAGTTTCTGGTATATCGTAGATAGTTTAGTACTCTTTATAGCTGTCCAATGTTTATGTCATGGATTACTAGTGTAGAGACTTAGGACGTTTACTAGGTGCGCTAACTCGGGTCAAGTACAATTTATTAAGTACATAAAACTTCCAATGACTCATGCATACTCCAACTGTGACATTGAATCATCTGAGTTTCTAGTCAAGTGAATATGAGTGTCCACTGGAGTTTTTGCGGTTCCACTTGAATAGGGTTGAAACCTAACAAGTATCTTTCCAGCATAATGTGATTGGTTTTAGTGATAGTAGCCATAATGAAGATTAACATGATGATGGAAAGAGTACAATGGTGGCATGTTTTTTACGTGAATGAATGTGTGATTTCATGGTTCTCACAGAAACAAGAAATCGTGGCATTATCATCTTGCGAAGCTGAGTTCATGGCTGCCACATAAGCTGTGAAACAAGCAATATGGTTACGAGAGCTGCTAAGTGAAATTTACAGAAAGTCATGTGCAAGTGTACTAATCAAGATCGATAACAAGTCGGCTATAGCTTTGACAGAGAATCTGGTGTTTTATGGAAGAAACAAAGATATTCACAAGAGGTATCACTTCATAAGAGAAATAAATTATCTAGAGATAAATAGAAGTTTCCTTTATAGTTTAGAAGTTGCAAAATATATATATATGTGTGTATTGAATAGATGGGTCAATTATGAGTTTATGATTTTGAGTGAGAGATTAAGTTTTGAGTGATTTTCTTAATCTAATAAATTTGTTTTTATTCTGAAACGTAATATATATTGAACAAGTTGGATTCAGTATGGTGTATTGATTTTGGAAAACAAATATAATTCTCAATTGGTTACTTGATTATGCATCTACTCATGATTATACTGAAAATTCACCCAATTACCTTCGCATATAAAGTGGTCACATTCGTTAACAAAATTAACGGACACTTGGCCACGTTCTCTTTGTTAATATTTTCTTCGTATGCATTAACATACCATCTACATAATAATCAATATTATAATAAATTAAGTTTCTCTCACATTTAGCCATTTTTATTGATTTTGATGCACACATAATCTATATTTTTCTTTTCTTTTTTAAAATCCATTCAAATTTTAAATTTGTACACCTAACAAGTTTAAACTTAACTTTTTATTCAGAGACCATTGAAAAGTAAAATTATATTAATTTCGGATCCATACAATTGTTCGGAACGCAAAATTCGAATTGGGTAAAACAAAAGAAAACTGAAATAACAAATTAACAACAACGATGTAATTGACGAGAAAACGTAAAACCAGAGTCGAGAAAAGAATCTCTTTCCTTAATTCAATAAATCGCCTGTAGTGTGACGGTTCTATGCGACTTTGTATCCCAAGATAAAACCGATATCAAATCCAATATGCACACTCAAACATCATATTAAAAGCGAAAGAAACTTGCAGTGACAGTGACGGGATCGTCGGTCAGAGTTTAGACGAACGAGAAGACTTCGAATTTTCATGAGTTTTAGAATTTTTTTTATGGGAATTTTCTAACAACAGCGACGAGAGCAGGAGGAGGCACGGATTTATAAACCGATATTGAAATGAAAAAACGTAATATCTCGGTTCTCACCTGATAACACATTTTTTAAGTGGTGTGTCAATGTTGGTATAGTATTGTATCAAGGGGTTATTAATTTCTAGTCATTGCAGTATAGATAGGTTGTCAATCCAAATAGATGTGATGCTAGCAAGCTGGATGCATATGGAACTACTAATTCAAGCCAAGCAATAAAACTGGAGGTTTTACTAACAGTTCCTAAATGAACATAACATAGCAAACATACATGAAGTAAAAACAAAAATGAAAGTAAGCATGCATAAGTAAAAGATAGACAACTAGTGAAACGTAAACAAGAAAATAAAATAGGTAAAAATGCAATCAAATCTAAGCAGCTCCCGAGAATGAGGGTAATTGACCAGATATCTTTCCTGAACTCCCTAAACTCCTAACATACCTCAGACAATGAGCTACCCCTAGACAGCAGATTCATATGCAACCAAGTCCAATCTCTTGATAAGTGGAATCATCCTCAGCAATCACCAGACTAACTCTCGTTAACGATACACTACCTAGCAGGCCTGAAGAACCAATCTACTAAAGCCAATAAGCACCCTAAACATCTAATCTCTTAGGATAGAATATGCAAATCTCTGAAATCACCATGTTCAGGTATTTCATTGAACACCTTCTGAGTGCTGAAATGCCTAAAATCATATTTCAATTGATCAGAAAGAAATCAGCATGAAGAGCAGCGAAAGAGAAGGGATCTAGATGCAATCAAACTTAGGAGCCTAGGAGGAACAAGAAATCAACACCAGTCTACCCCATCCACAGGAACCTAAGGGAACTACTCACTACGCATGTTGGGTGCAAAATCAGAAAAATAGGAAAGCATAACTACTAAGCAAGACATTCGAATCAAAAGTCAACGATGATGAACAGCAAGAACACTAAGCTGAAAACATGATGAAGAGGATGAACAAAACGAAAAACCCAAAGATACAGAATAGGAAGATGATGAACAACAAGAACACTAACCCAGAAAAATAGAGTAACAATGAAACAGTAGCAAACCAAAGAAAGTGATCAAGGTGAAAACAAGATATAAAAGCATAAAAACGTAGATCAACATGCACCAGATAGTTCATAGCCCTAGCATGAAAATGAAGAAATCGAAGGTAAACACAAACTTAATCAAAAATCTGGGTTTTTACATGAAAAACAACAAAAACAGACAAAAAACATGTTTAAAATGGAGGCGTTTTAGGGCTTTTATAGTGTTTGAAAAAAGCCCTAAACATGCATAAAAGACAAAACGTAATGATTAAACTGGGTCTTGGGTCTGGTCCATCTTGAAACCGAGTTGGTCGGGTCAGAGTTGCTTGGCTCGATCGTGGTGATCGAGCCATGAAGAAAAGCAACCGAGGCGGTATGCGGGATGATCGAGCCGAAGAAGTGAAGATGCGGCTGGCTCGATGTTGCCTCGATGGTGATCGAGTTGCGTAGGCAGAACTATGGTGATGCGGAACATGTGATCGAGCCAAAGGAAATCAAGATTGAGCTGTGGAAAGTTTGGCTCGATGGTGAAAGGATATGGTGATCGAGGTGAAGGGCTAGGATCAAGGGGAACAAGGCCGAGATCAAGGTGACATGCGAGGTGATCAAGCCGAGGCAAACTTCGTTCGATCGAGGCAGCTTGTGCATGTGGCCGGGACCGAGGCCATGGTTGAGACGCAGAAATGCTTGGCTCGATGGTGAAGTTGGCCCGTCTTATGCATTTCCCTTTCCTTCTCTAATTTGCACTTATGTTATGAAAACTCCTGAAAGTCCTGAAAAATCTCCAAAATGCATATGTATGCAAGCATTAATGCATAACTTCCTAAAAAATGCAAACTTACTAATAAAGTATGTGGATTCAACATATGTACAACTAAAAGACCCTAAAATGATGTTAAATGACCTCCTAAAATCACTAATGAAGAGACATCAACTCCCCCAAACTAAATCCTTGCTTGCCCTCAAGCAAGTAATTTAGAAGACTGGACGAGAGGTTTGAAATGGGAACTCATAACCAAAATATGTTGCTAACACTGGTAATATCAATGTCCAGGATACTAGTTCTAGAATGCAATCCTAATCTCGTCTTACTTAAGAACCTTAGCCATACTCATCACAGTTCATTCCATATCAGTTCCAACTTCCACAATGCATTCAAATTCATTTACCCCTTTAACATTCATTAAGCAAGAACCATGGATCAAGTTGTGCACGTTCGATGAACTTATTTGGTTAAGGAACATGTTAAGGGATAAAAATGACCCCTTCATGCAATAGCTAACAATTCATAATAGGGTTCTCTCAAAAGTGAATGAGTTTTAGCAGAAGGCTAAAGGTAAGAACACTTGGACGCATACAAGAACATAATCTCATCTACCCAATGTCAATGAAACCTAAGTTTCCTTGATTCTACCCAGCAGGAGACCCTAATTCTGCTCTTTTAAATTTTGAAGTGATCATACTTGTTCACGTTTTTCCCTTTTTCATCTTTTCCTTAACTACTCATAGGAGAGGGTTCTTCTTATTTGATTGCTAGCGGATTTGGGGATTCCCTTATTTCAATGCTTATGGTTTCTGAGCTTTTTCATTTTGCACTAACTTCTTGGGTTTTATCCATTTTATTTCATTGTCATCTCTTTTTCTAATTCTGCACTAACCATACTCTTTTTCATATCGTTTTTCCTCCAAACCTTTTACTAGCCCATTCTGTCTCTTTTTCTTTTCCATACCTCTCCTAATGCCCATTACTCTACTCTTTCTTTTACCAGCCACCCACATCCTTTCATTCATTTTCAAACCAGCCCCAACAAACCCAGAATCAAACCCCACCTATTCCTATCTAGTCCAAAAAGCGTAGACTAGAACTATATGAGATTCCATTCCTGTCAGTTAGATCCTAACACTTTCTACCAAGATCATTCCATAAAATACCTGACACTCAGTAGTAAATTAATGTCTTAGAAGAAGGCAATGTTTAAGGGTAGGGAGTCTGCTTGGGCTAACAAGAAGAGTCAAATGGTAGAAGGTAACCCAAATATGTATATACTATCCATGAGTTCACATCCAGCACCTAAACATGATAATTAAACTTCAGTTTTAAGTTCTAATAGATAGGGGTGCATTCCAAGAAGAACATGCTTCAGAAGACAAATGATCAAGAAAATTCACATTCCAAGCATGGTGCATTTTTACTTCAGACTAAATCAGGATGCATTAGACAACTAAAAACCAGGGCACTAATACTTTCTAAGAATACAACATACTTACAAGGTTACTATCATCTTAGTTTCTTATGCAGATGCAAATGACAAACCTTTATTTCTAACATCCTAAATGCAACTACATGAACACTCTGTTTTTGAAAGCAATTTTCGAAAAATAAAATCAGATTTTTATGGTTTTCTATGCCTTAAATGATATGCATGATTGGAGATCAAAGAACAAACATAAAACTTTCATTAGATAATAGGCCCCTAAATACTCCCCCTAACCCGAATTACACAGTCTCTGTGTCATCCCGCCTAGCACTAAAAGATGATCTTCCCCTTTGAAGCCTTGCTGCTATCCTTGCTCTTGTTGGTCTAGACATTGTGATCCTGAAAGAGAAAGTAGAAAATTTAAGATAAGTGAGAAATCTTTCCAATAGGTTCAACAAGTATTAAGAATAAATAGAACCCAATATGGAAAAAGAATTGTGATTATTAAGGCACCAATTTCAGAAGTTTTAGAACAATCCTAACACAGTTCGCAGAGGTTGAAAACCGATTTTAAAATTACTAACTAAACCCGAATTTCAGAAGTCACTTCCCGTATCAAACACTTAAACAATTCGAATGAATTAAAAACCAAGAGCAAAAATATTCAGGTCTAAAGACGTTAAACCTTGCAAATCGAATGAACCAAAAATTGAAGGGATCAAAGGTTTAAAATTTTGCAAGATTTTAACATCTTATAAAGACGTTAAAGCTGAGTTTTAGAAAGTTTAGGAACCGAAAATTGCAAAGGTTTAGGAGCGAAACCGAATGAGGATTGTTAACGTCTTGGTGATAATCCTTGTAAAAGATTGATGTCGAAAATCGAGTGGAATGCGAATACGTTAGGAAGAACAATTCAAAGAAAAGGAGTATGTAAGTTTTGAGAGTTATGAGGTAATGAAGTGAAGTAGAGTGAGAAGTACTCCCTTTTATAGATGCATTGGTCGAAGTTAGTGTGTGTTGGTAAGGAGTTTATGTGTTGATGAAGCATGTGGATGGGGTTTAAAGGTGGTGTATGTGGAGGGGGATTACAGAGGGGACAAGGAGAGTGATGGACGTGTAAGAGCTTTGTTGGGGAATCTTGCAAAACATTGAAAGGACACTTCTTGGCATGGTGTGAGTAGTGGGAAAGTGGGGAGACAAGCTTTGAAGTGAAAATTTGAGTGCTTGGATCGAGTTTACATGCGGCTTGATCGTAGCTAATTTGGCACGATCGACGTTTTCCTTGACTCGATCATCGTTTGCTTGTCTCGATCAATGGCTCGACGATTATTAGAGGACATGGCTCGAGCATGATCTAGGCATGGCTCGGTGTATGGCTCGAGCGAGCATTGTCTATGCATTTGTAACGTAATGCCTTGGCTCAATCACGTGTGGCTCGATCAACATGAAAATTTGGCTTGATCGACACTTGACTTGGCTCGATCACGATCTTGCCATATTGTTGGCTCGGTGAAAAATCGGTGCAGCTCGATGAGAATGTTCCATGGCTAGATTAAGCAATGTGTCGTGGCTCGAATGTAGCAAATATGGCTTGATGGCCTTGCTTCTTTGGCTCGATCATCGGCTCGATGGCCTTGCTTCTTTGGCTTTGTCATCGGCTCGATGGAATGCTATCCATGGCTCGACCAAAAGTCACCTTTGGCTTGATCGTAACCAAAACATGGCTCGATCAAGGCTTGATCACATGTTGATCTGGCTTGATCAAAGAATTGAGTTAATCATGTGCTCTTCTTTTCTCAATGCTAAATGTCCATATTATAACCCCAAAGTACCTAAAATACCAAAACCAAATAAAAACTGTAATGCATTAAACGAAGAACTTAAATAAAAAGCATAAAAATTTCATATGTACACGGATAAACATGGGACTTCCTCCCAAGTGAGCCTGTTTAAAGTCACTAAGCTTGACTTCTTTTTTTAAATTTAATGACCCTGAGACGGTTCTCCAAGGAGAACCGAGGTCCCTTATGAAACGACTATGTTATCATTGTGCTGGTTGATTTGGTAGTTCAGCTTCGACCCTTTATCAGGTTCCACAACAAGTATGGTTTCTTCACTAGAAAAAATTTCCTTGATAATGAATTTTGTGGAGCATTTTGGATTCACATTCCCCAGATAGTACTTGAACCTTGGGTTGAGTAGAAAGACTTGATCTCCAGTCTTGATGTCCATTGTTTGGGTACAAGGCTCAAAACTGTTATTCGGAATAGGGAGTGCCTGAAGCTAGTTTCTGAGGTGGGATATGTTCAAGTTGGAGCTTGAACTTAGAATCCTCTTTTTCTGAAATTAGCAGTGTGCTCTCATCAGTTGCTATCACCAATTTTCTGGTTTCTTCTAACTCTACTGGAACCCTTGCATCTGGTTTCTTGATAACCCTAAATGCTTCTTGATGCTTTGAAAACTTGTTTGAATCCTTCTCCAACTCATCCTTAAGTGAGTCACTACTTAAGTACCCATCCTCATGATTGTCCTCATTCCTTTCCTTGATTGAGAATAACTGGCCTTGGATTGTAAGCTTCTTCGTCTTATTCTTGATGTTAAAGATCATCCTTGGACCATTCCCTACGTTTAACCTGATGTTACCTTTCTTGTCGTTGATCACAGCTCCAACTGTCGCCAATAATGGCCTTCCAAAGATCAAATGGGTCCTTTGGCTCTTTATCCATTTCCAACACCAAAAAGTCAGTGGGTATTACGATGTCCCCAATCTTGATGGATAAGTTTTCCAGGGTGCCAATAGGATGCCTAATGGATCTATCTACCAACAACGTAGTTATATTAGAAGCCTTGAATTCGTTGAATCTCAGCTTCTTGGCAGTGGAGAAAGGAATCAAGTTAATGGACGCTCTTAAATCACAAAGGCATTTGTTGAAGGTTAGGGATCCTAGTGAGCATGGTAAAGTGAATGAACCAGGATCCTCTTGCTTCTCTGCTATTAAAGCATTGCATTCGACATTTGGTACCAACACTCCTTGACCAGTCTCCTCCCTCATGGGTTTCTCAAAGATTTATGGATATTTTGCCATAATCTCTTTCTTGAAATGTGATGGAAATGGCAACCTTGGAACATAAGGTGGTGGAACGAAAGGTGTTGCATTCTCCTTTGAAGCCGATAGCTTATCACCAAGAACATACTTTTCAAAATCTGCAGTTTCAACTATGTTTAAACTCGAATCCCTCCCAACTTGAATCACACTGTCTTTAGTGAAATGAGTAGTGAAAATGGGAGAAGGAAGGTCAGTGGTACTCCCCAAGAAGATGGAATTGACATGAGCTTACTCTTTTGGGTTCTGTACAGATTTTCCTGGAAGTTGACCGTTTGTAGAATAAGGAGTTGAGGCAGACTTGCCTTCTAGAGCAGTAACTATGGAGTTACGAGTTTCAATCTTCCCATAGATGGCGTAGAAATAAGAATCCATCTTGTGGTGAAGTTCACCAAACTTCTTGGATGTCTCCATGACACTATTGGCTTGACCTTGAAGAAGTTGTTGTAACATGGCGTCAATGTTGGAAGGTTGAGCTGGAGGTTGGTTAGAGGTGAAACCAGGAAGTGCACCAGCCTATTGCTGCTGCTGTTGTGGTTGCTGAAAACTACCGTGTTGTTGTTTCTTTGGGAAGAAACCACGATTCTGAGCGTAGTTGATGAATGGTTGAATATTCTTCTGTGGTTGCGTGTATAGACTTGGTCCTGAGGGTTGGCTACGTTGTTGCTACGTTATAAAAGACCAGGGTTGTTGGAGTAGTTGATGAAACCCTTGTTATATCCACCCTGATTATGCACATAGCTAATCTCCTCCTGTTGCGTAACCTCCCCAGCCTGAATATGAATATGCTCTTCATCAGTGATGAAGTGAACTTGGTGTTGCTGACCCAGAAGTAGTTTGTCCAACTTATCATTAAGAGCATTTATATCCTTCCTTTTCTTCTCATCTGTTTCAGAGCCACCACGAGGTGTGCGATCATAGTTCTCAGTCCTCACTATATATTCCATCTGACTGAGCAAGGTTCTCCACAAGTTCCCAACCCTTATCAAAACTCTTGTTCAGTAAATTACTGTTGCTTGCAATGTCAAGCAATATGCGTATCTTCGGTAGAGCATCGCAATAGAGTATGCTAAGTAGGGATGCTTTGTTGAAACCGTGATGAGGACATTGCTGAGTAATTCTTGAATCATTCCCATGCCTCAGAGAATGTTTCAGCGTTTCGCTGTGCGGAACCAGAGATCTCATTCCTCTATCTTGCCAGTATGAGATGTGGAGAAGAATTTGGCAAGAAAAACCTTCTTGAAAGCATCCCAGGTAGTGATTGAGTTCCTGGGTAGAGACTTCTCCCACTTATTTGCTTTCTCCCCCAAAGAGAATGGGAATAGACGCAGCTTAAATGCATCCTCACTCACATCGTTGATCTTAGTTAGACTACATAAGCAGTCAAACTCGTCTAGGTGGTCGAGTGGATCCTCCATTGGCAAAACATGGACTTTGTTCCCATGTACCATAGCTATCAAGATGTGCTTGATCTCGAAATTTTTGTTTAGTACAGCAGGAGGGGTGATTCCATGACGATGTATGTGAGTGTTCGGGTTGTCACCAGCACCAATGGTGTGCTGGTTATCATGGTTAGAATTGTCCTCCATTTGCAAATCCAAACTTCTTAAATGTTTGAAGCGTTCTTGCGCACGTCCTTCCCGAGAGTATTCCCTTTCAAGAGCACGAATGTCTTCAACGATTGGTATTAAGTTAGTTGGTCCTCTGCTTCTCAGGTTCATACATAGTTATGCAAGTACCTGTAAACAAAGGAAACAAGGCTAGTATGGATGTAGAAAAGTAACTTGATCTCAATAGATCCAAAATTCAGAATGTAACAAACAAACACCCAAATGGCAATGGCGCCAAATTGATAACACGGTTTTAAGTGTTGTGCCAATGTTGGTATAGTGGTATATCAAGGGGTTATCAATTCCTATCACACATACATGTCATTGAAGTATAGATAGGTTGTCAATCCAAATGGGTGTGATGCTAGCAAGCTGGATGCATATGGAGCTACTAATTCAAGCCAAGCAATAAAAATGGGGGTTTCACTAAGAGTTCCTAAATGAACATAACATAGCAAACATGCATGAATTAAAAACAGAAGTGAAAGTAAGCATTCATAAGTAAAAGATAGACAGCTAGTGACACGTAAAAAAGAAAGTAAAATGTGTAAAAATGCAATCAAATGTAAGAAGTTCCCGAGAATGAGGGTAATTGACCAGAAATCCTTCATGAACTCCCTAAACTCCTAACATACCTCAGACAATGAGCTACCCGTAGACAGCAAATTCATATGCAACCAAGTCAAATCTCTTGATAAATGGAATCATCCTAAGAAATCACCAGACTAACTCTCGTTAACGGTACACTACCTAGCAGGCATGAAGAACCAATCTACTAAAGCCAATAAGCACCCTAAAAATCTAATCTCTTAGGCTAAGTTATGAAAATCTCTGAAATCACCATGTTTAGGCATTTCATTGAACACCTTCGGAGTGTTGAAATGCCTATAATTAGATTTCAGTTGATCAAAAATAAATCAGCATGAAGAGCA
This sequence comes from Iberis pinnata, assembly GCA_900406425.1. Taxonomy (NCBI): domain Eukaryota; kingdom Viridiplantae; phylum Streptophyta; class Magnoliopsida; order Brassicales; family Brassicaceae; genus Iberis; species Iberis pinnata. Next base: position 7,361 of record OVBE01005393.1, on the reverse strand, counting down.
ATGAAATATAAGGGATGTAGATGCAATCAAACTCAGGAGCCTAGGAGGAACCAGAAGTCGACACTAGTCTACGCCATCCTTAGAACCTAAGGGAACTACTCACTACGCATTTTGGGTGCGAAATCAGAAAAACAGGAAATCGTAACTACTAAGCAAGACATTCAAATCAAAAGTCAAAGATGATGAACAACAAGAACACTAATCTAAAAATGTGATAAAGATGATGAACAAAACGAAAAACCCAAAGATGAAGAAGCTGAAGATGATGAACAACAAGAACACTAATCCAGAAAAACAGAGTAACAATGAAACCGTAGCAAAGCAGAGAAAGTGATCAAGGTGATCAACATGCACCAGATAGTTCACATCCCTAATCTAATCATGGAAATTAAGAAATCGAAGGTAAACACAAAATTAATCAAAAATCTAGGTTTTTACATGAACAACATGAANAAAAAAAAAAAAAAAAAAAAAAAAAAAAAAAAAAAAGAGAAAATAAAACCTAAGAACAAACCCAAAAATAGCTAAAAATGAAAGCATGTTCGAAATAGAGGCATTTTATGGCTTTTATAGTATTTGAGAAAAGCCCTAAAAACGCATAAAAGACAAAATACAATGATTAAACTGGGTCTTGGGTCTGGTCCATCCTGAAACCGAGTTGGTCGGGTCGAAGTTGTTTGGCTCAATCATGGTGATCGAGCCATGAAGAAGAGAAACCGAGGCGAGATGTCGGATGATCGAGCCAAAGAAGTGAAGGTGCCGGCTCGATGTGGGCTCGATGGTGATCGATCTGCGTAGGCGGGACTTTGGTGATGCAGAGCATGTGATCGAGCCAAAGGAGTTCGAGATCGAGCCGTGGAAGGTTTGGCTAGATGGTGAGAGGAGATGGTGATCGAGGTGAAGGGCTGGGATCAAGGGGAACAAGGCCGAGATCGAGGTGACACGCGAGGTGATTGAGCCGAGGCAAACTTTGCTCGATCGAGGTGTCTTGTGTGTGCGGCCACGATCAAGGCCCTGGTCAGGACGCAGAAATGCTTGGCTCGATGGTGAAGTTGGCCCGTCTTGTGAATTTTCCTTTCCTTCTCCAATTTGCACTTATGTTCTAAAAACTCCTGAAAGTTCTGAAAAATCTCCAAAATGCATATATATGCAAGCACTAATGCTGAACTTCCTAAAAAAGGCAAAACTTACTAATAAAGTCTATGGATGCAACATATGTACAACTAAAAGACCCTAAAATGATGTTAAATGACCTCCTAACATCACTAAAATACAGAGACATCAGCACCGGTTTGATTCGAAATAGTTTGAAATTAGGTTGCAGAAGATGGGCTGAAAATTGAGCCAAAAATGGGCTAGAAATTAGGCCAAAAAGAACTAATTAATGGATCCTATCCTGCGTCCGCGTCCGTGCTGCACCGTGCCATGCCGAGCCAGGCCGAGCAAGCGATAACAGCGGTAGCGTGCGCGTTTGGTTTTGCTCTCTCACTTGCACCATGCATAGTGTCTCTTGCTACTCACGTGTGAACATGATTTGAGTATTATATATATACCACTTGAAATTTTTTTATTCCAAGCAATGTGGGACAACTGGTTTTGTTGACTTTTTCATGTCTCAACCATCATACTTTGACCTCATATTTCTCATTCAATATGACTTTATCTTAAAAAATGAGTATTCCATTTTATAGTCCAAGCTAAAAACTTTCCAATGAACTCATGATCCATTAATTTTGGGCAGCGAGCTTGCTGGAATACTCACCGAAAAAGTGATGTTTAGTCATTTGTTAAAATTAAAGTTCCAACAATCCACCACATGAATTGAAATGACCTCTAAATATATGATGACTCGATAAACTCTAAAGACTTAACTGACTAGACCAACTTAATTGACTAGACATACATACAGACTTTTCGAGAGTGTAACAAAAATTAACTGCCTCTAAGGTGGTAGCAATTTTTCAGCTTTGAACCGCTCATAGTTGATAACTATATAGTTTACTTGGTCAGGAGGTGAACATGATGTCTTGAACATCCTGGAGTTTGATGTAAACTTAGACAATAGCTACAACACAACTTCATTTTCTCGCATAACTTAGTTCTCTATGGTGTTCTTTTTGGCCTTGAACTTTCTTGGTTATCTTGTCCCATGCTTGATATTACGTTCGTTTGATAGCCCATAGGACACAGTTCCTTTCAAATACCTTAGGACTTTCTTGAGCACAGGTCCATTTGATTCTTTAAGGTCTTGCATATACCTGCTAAGGACTCCAACACTATAAGAAAGATCAGGTCAAGTATGAAGAAGATACCGTAGGCAACCGATATTCCTTTTGTACATCGTCCCATCAATGCTCTTCTCTTCTTTAGCATTAGAAAATTTCATACCGACATCCATTGGTGTTTGTACATAATTGCACTATTTCATAAGAGCTTCTTCCAGTATTCTTAAGGTATACCTTTCTTGTTTCAAAGTGATTCCACTTGAATGTTGAAGGACCTCTAAGTCGAATTTTTTGACATCTTAGCTTTGAGGAACTCGCTATAAGTATCAAATCGATTGAGGAACTTATTACAAGAAAATCATCGACGTAGCAGGCCACCAGAAGCTGATTCTCAGCCTTTTTCTTGCGATACAAGGAAGCTTTCTTTGAACGCCTTATAAATTTCAACTCCAAATTAATGCTATTACACTTATTGTTCCAAGCTCGTGGTGCTTGCCTTAATCCATAAAATGCTTTGTGTAGCTTGTAGACCTTGTTCGCACTTCCTTCGACTATGAATCCTTAATGTTGTTTCATATAGACATCTTCCTTTAGTTCACCATGTAAGAATTTGGTTTTGACATCTAGGTGATGTACTTCCCATCCATTCGATGAAGCTAGAGAAATGATGAGTCTGACGGTTTCAATTCTGGCTACTGGTGCATAGACTTCTTCAAAATCTACGCCATGTGTTTGTACATATCCCTTTGCTACTAATCTAGTTTTGTATTTGTTCACACTCCCATCAGCATTGCGCTTAACCTTAAATATCCACTTGAGTCCAATAGCTTTTGCTCCGGTTGGTAGATTAGTTAAGTGCAAGTTTGTTATTTTTTACTATGGATGATATTTCAGCTTCACATGACTCTCACAATTCATTTATTCCCTTAGCTTCATCGTAACCCCATGGTTCTTCATCCATCATAAACAAAACTTTCTCACTTTCAACATCTGCATTAAGAATGCAATCACTTAGGTAAGTTGGTTTAGAGCTTTGTCTTGTTGATCTTCGGACCCCTTGATTCTCTTCATGCAAAGCTTCTTCTTCACCTTGATTTTCAGCTGTGTTTTTGCTTAAAGCATCTTCGATTTATGCATTTTCAGCCTCTACATTTTTGTTTTCAATAAGTTCTCCCTCTTAGTCTCCTTCTACAACTTTGAATCTAGTGATGAAAGTTCCGACCTCATTAGAGAGATTTTCATTCGATTTGCTTCAATTACCTCCTTTGCTTTCATTAAGTATTATGTCTCTACTTACCATAATCTTTCTGTTTTTTTGTTCCAAGAGTTGATAGGATTTTACATCCAGGCTCGGTGCCGAGATGAACTAGAGGAAGAGACCTATCGTTCAAATTCTTTATAGCTTGAGCTTCTATCTTAGCGTACCTCATACACCCAAATTCACGTAAGTGTTCTATATTTGGTTTTTTGCCTTTAAATCATTCATATGGTGTTTGTCCGATCAACGTTCTTGTTGCTACTAGATTTATTATGTAGGTAAAGTGTCTCACAGTCTCTTCCCAAAGATAATTAGGTACACCCATGCGTTTTAAGATACTTCTAGCCATTGATAGTAAGGTTCTATTTATTCGTTCTACAATGCCGTTTTGTTGAGGTGAGTATAGAGTCGTGAGATGTCTTTTGATTCCCGATTTGTCACAAAAACTTCAAAAATTAAGAGATAGAAACTCACCTCCTCTTTCTGTTCGAAAACACTTTACCCTTTTCTCTATTTCTTGCTCAATTTTTCGTATGAATATTTTGAAACCATCAAATGCTTCACTCTTGTCTTTCAAAAGAATCAACCACATGTACCTTGAATAATCATCTATAAGTAAAAATATATATATCTCTTTTAGGCTGATGTGGCGAGGTGTTATGGGTCCAAAAAATCTCCATGAACAAGCTCTAGTATCTCTTTTGCTCGATAAGAAGTTTCCTTAGGAAAGCTTTTTCTTACTTTCTTTCCAAGGATACATGAAGAGAACGTCCTTTTCTTGACGTCCATGTTTGGTAGGCCCGTGACTAGTTCTTTGCAATCATAATCTTCATGTTCTTGGCGCCAATGTTCCCTAGCCTTGTGTGCCACTTAGTTGATTCGCTATCTTCAATGAATTGTAGACATCGACTATCGTTCAACTCCATGGTTACTTTGTAAAGTCTGTTCTTTGATCTCTTTTCCTTTACAAGAAGTTTATTGTCTCGGTCATACATGAGCAAGTAATCATATTTCATACGAATCTCACAGCCAACTTCTGTGGCTTTTCATGTCGTGGATATCATAGACATTGGCCATGACTTTCTTGTCTCCACTCTAACTAACAAAAAGTATAGCTCCTTTTCCTGTGATATTTACTCTTGAATCATTTTCAAACCTTACTTTTCCTGTAATTCTTTCATCGAGTTTGGTAAAGTAAGAGAGATTGCCTATCATGTGTTTTCTTGCACCGTTGTCCAAGTACCTGACATTATCTTTGGCAGCATGTGTCTCAAATTTTTTAGGAGACACATCCTTTTCATTCAGATAAACTACTTCATGCATCATTAATTCATTGGCTTCTTGTGTATTAGTATTTTTCCTTCACCTTCTTGAGCTTTTTGTAGTTTAAGTAGTCGATCTTGGCAAACAGATACACAATGACGTAACTTGTCACATCTGTAGCAGATAATCTTTGATTTATCCTTTACACCTTGTTGATTATCAAACCGTCATCTACCTCTTCCTCTTCCAAAACGACCAACTTGACCTCTACCTCTTCCACTACAAGAAAACACTGATTTTGTAACTATACAAATAGTCACAAAACAGTCTCTAAACTGAGTTTAGAGACTAATTTGCGACTACCAAAATCAGTCGCTAAAAATTTAGTCGCTAAATGAACTAGTGTCAAATCAGTCGCTAATTTAGAGACTGTTTCGCGACCATCTTGTGTAAAACCATTTAGCGACTGATTTGCCACTGTCTACGTAAACGCAATAATAGTCGCAAAACAGTCTCTAAATTTTAGCGACTGTTTTGCAACTATATTGTTACGTAGTTGCAAATAAGTTGCTCTTTTTGTTGCAACCATTTAGAGACTGATTTGCCACGGTTTATAGTAGTCGCAAAACAGTCTCTAAATTTTAGCGACTGTTTTGCAACTATATTGTTATGTATTCACAAAACAGTTGCTCTTTTTGTTGCAAGCAATTAGCGACTGATTTGTCAGCAGTCTCAAATTAGTCCCAAAATATTAGCAACTGATTTGCAACTCTATTTTCTGTAGTTGCAAAATAGTCTCTAATATTTAGGGACTACTTTGTGACTGAATTTGTATCTATATATAACAATTTTTATGCAATGCATTCTAAAATTTTATACTAATAATATTAATTTTGATTTGATTTGAAATTTATATAAAACTAAAATATTCAAAATACTAATAAAATTATTAAAACAAATTCAAAGTCAAATATTGTTTTAAAATACTAGTGAAAAAAAACTAGTTTATGGATCGGATGTGGAATTTCGGTTCCTTTCCACATACTCAGCAAAATTTGGATTTTGGTTCAAGTAGCCAAGAACCATTTCCATTGCCTTAATCTTTCCACGATCCTGAGCAGATTGAGCATCACGACGAGCCATTTTGGCTCGGAACATCTCCTCACGTCGTTCATTCTCAGCTCGGAACATCTCGTCACGTCAAGCATTCTCAGCTGCTTGCTCCGCAATTTGTTGTTTAGCCGCCAACAATTGTTCTTGCAGTGACACAAATGATGCACTTGAACTAGCTTTTCTGCGTTTCTTGCCTTCTCTCCCATAAATCCTTGATAGACTCCCAAGTCCATAAACGTTTCCTCACTGTAAATTAAACATGGAATTCAAAAAACTAAATGATAAGTTATATATAATGTAAAGTCTAATACCTGAGTGAATATCTCGTTGAGTTCGTCGGTTGTAGGTGGTTGATGTTGAGAAGTGCCATCGGAAGCTTCCTCTTCGGCTGCAACTATCATTGCATCCATATTCTTCTGGTAAGCTTCACAAATTTGTTTTGACTTAGCATCCACATACATACCATCAGCTCTCATGTGTGTTTTCATAAAGACTTCTTCAATCGCCACCGGCCTTCCCAACTCAAGTTCCTAAAATTTGAAATTGTCAGTCATTATTAATTAGTTAAAATATAAAGAAGAAATATTACCATCTCTTGTTGAATCTGCAAGTACGATTTTTGGCCCGCCACATGAATTCGACCTCCAAGTCCATCAGGGTCCGAAAACCGAGTGTTAGATGCAATACTACTCTTCTCTCTAGCATCATCTGAATCCCAATATGTGCACATTGTCTTCCATCGATCATCTAAAATCCACGGAGGTCGTCGTTTATCCCTTTCCGTCCTTGCCTTACTGACCATTCCTTTTAGGCGCTTTTGACAAATCTTTTCGAACTCATATCGAACTCCTGATGTCAATATTGGATCCCAATTATACTCTTGCTACAAAAAAACAAAATTCATGTAGAATCAATCAAATAACTTACATAATTTCAAATACATACCAAAAAGTCGATGAAATATCGATCTTTAACGTCTTCAGAGAGAATCTTCTAGCTGTAGTATGATCCGTCGAACTTTCTTTTCAAAATCTTTGAAATCTTTCGAGTTAAAACGCCTTTGTCACGCAGAAACTTACAAAAAAGCGACAACACCGATATCATAATTCAAAGATAAGACAACACCAAACAAGAACATAAGCTAAATCATAAAACAGAAAGAAACCTAAGGATTTAAAGACTTAACTAACAACCTAAACAAAACTAACCAGGCTTGACACAACAAAGAAACAAGCAAGACACAAACCTACAATTAAACACACAAATTAAGCTAAAGACTTTTGTAGCTAAAGACTGTTGTAGTTAAACACACGAATCAAAGACACAAGAAAAATTGACAAAGAAACAAGCAAGACAAAAACCTACAATTAAACATGATAGGTTAAGAATTTAATCCTAAACTAGTACTGTAGAGAACAGTTCAAAGTTGCACATCAAAGGGTATCGAATCCACATAGACCAGAATAGTACACGTTTTAGTTTCAGTTTCAAATCTAGCTAAA
>OVBE01005392.1:944-21823 GCA_900406425.1 Iberis pinnata | reverse complement strand
CCTCAAAACCGATGCTAATTGATAAGTAAAAACCGTGAAAATTCAGAGTCATCAGGGCTAAGGTCACGAAGTTGGAAGTTATGAGGAAAAGGGATGCCGAGAGGCTGAACGAGGAGATGGTCCGTTATGACAAAGCCAAGAAAAAGCTAAAGGATGAGGTGGATAGTATGGCCAAGGAGTTAGCAGCTCTTTTTGCGGATATGGATGACCAGCTGGCGCAAAAGGTAAAAGAAAAGGAAGACAAGCTGAACGCACGATTCTCGAAGAGGATGGGATGGGTCAAGGGGAAGGTTGTGAATGAGAGGGTGTATCAGGAGAAGTTGGTGCATGTGGAACAAATCAAGGGTAATTTGGAATTGATCAACATGCATCTATGAGGGGAGACCACGTTAGATTCCGAGAAGAAAGATTTGGAGGGGGACCTGGTGGGTTTTAATGAAGAATTGAGGATGCTAAACTTTAAAGAGCTGAACGTAGAGAAAGACTGGGTGGCGTCTCCAACTGGGTCTGATTTGAGCAGTTGAACTGGTGCTTATGAATTAGGCCTAGTCAGCATCATTAATCCTTACGCTTCTAACTTCTCTCTTTTTAGTCCTAGGCGATGAAGCTGCAATTGATGAGGAGAAGGTGAAAAATCCTGCTGAGGAGATCGTAGGTGGTGATGCTACCGAGGGGGTTGTGAGCAGTGAAGCTGCCGAGGAGGCGGACATGAATGCTGGTGGCGCGTTGGACAAAGCGGTTGAGGCCGCAATGCGTATTGGGGAATCCGCGACTGTTGAGAGGAAAGAAGCCCCCGGGGGTAGTGATGGCAATCCGGCTAAGAGGAGCTAAACGTTTGCAGTGTCCTTTATCCCTTTTATTTAAGTTTTTTCTTTTAAATTTAGTTGAATCTGAACATGATGCATGGGGATGCTTTACCCAAACTGTATGATTTTCTGCTCGCTTGTTCGCCTGGGGAGGCTTGTACCTGAAAATTTAAGTTGGCTTAATTTATGAAAATATTTGGGTTTGTGTTTTTTTTGTTGCTTGCATCTGTATACTTCGGGCTGAGCCCCTATCTAGGTGTTATCGTATTTGCTTAGGTGGTATCGTAGGTGCTTACTTAGCAAAGATTGGCATGCATTTGTTATCAAGTATATTGTTCTACAACGACATATTTATTCGAGGGATCAATTGTTTAAATGAAAAAGGTAAATGTTTTGATTGTTAAAAATGTTTTTCATGTGTTTCAATGCATTTTTGTGAGAATGAGCTCGTCTTTAGCGCTCATACCTTGTTGAGGCTTGTTCAGGCTAATACCCACTGGGGGGGGTGCGATGTATTGCATGACTGGATAGGTCGTACAATGGAGTACATGCGGATAATTGTTCTTGTTTTGCATAGTGTGATATGAAAAAGAGTAAATAAGGTTTGGATGGTTTTACCAGTTTTTAAAGAATGTGTTAAGCATGGTACGGTCCTCTCTCCTCTCGATTTCGTCGGAGTATTGGTAAATAAGATTGGCGGTAACGATAAAAAATGTTGTGGTTGGTCATTTGGAGTCGGATATGCTCAGGTGTTCCGCTGCGCCAATTGTGATTTGAGACAATATCTTCATGCTCGGGACTTGGTCTGTTGTCTTTGTATGAGCCTCATGTTGGGTTGGGCTGAATCAGAATGCAAAGGACGAATACATCTCCCCCATTTTTCGAGAAAAAATTTTAAGGAAGGAGAGGGCGGGCTGGGTCGGAGTGTAAAGGACGAATACATCTCCATCATTTTTCGAGAAAAATATATAAGAAAGGAGAGGGCGGGCTAGACAAATACATCTCCTCCATTTTTCAAGAAAATTTTATAAGGAAGGAGAGGGTGGGCTGGGTCGGAGTGTAAAGGACGAATACATCTCTCCCATTTTTCGAGAAAAATTTAGAAGGAAAAAGAGGGCGGGCTGGGTCGGAGTGTAAAGAACGAATACATCTCCCCCATTTTTCAAGAAAAAATTATAAGGAAGGAGAAGGCGGGCTGGGTCGGAGTGTAAAGGACGAATACATCTCCCCCATTTTTCGAGAAAAATTTAGAAGGAAGGAGAGGGCGGGCTGGGTCAGAGTGTAAAAGACGAATACATCTCCCCCATTTTTCGAGAAAAATTTATAAGGAAGGAAAGAAAACAACATTGAAATGATTAATAACTATAGTTGAACTCCCTAAGCGGAGTTGCCTACGTACCCCTGAAGTGGGGATCATGCCTTGGTCGTAGGTCACCAATTTATGTGTACAACATGCATAAGTAAAAAGATGAAGGGGAAATATGTTTAGTCCTAACAAAAATATTTCTTCCTATGTTGAGCGTTCCAAGGGTGTTTCTCCTCGTTCCCATCTACGTCTTCTAGTTCGTACACTCCTGGTTTAATGATTTTAGAGATCTTGTATGGTCCTTCCCATTTGATTCCTAGCTTTCATGCGTTCTTCTCTGCTCTTGCGAGAAAAACTTCCCGTAACACTAGCTCTCCTTCAACGAATCGTCTCTGCTTGATTTTTTTATTGTATAATCGTGCTGTTGCGTTATGATAGTTTTGCAGCCGTATGGTTGCATGGTCTCTCCTTTCGTCAATGGTGTCGGCTATATCAATGAGCATCTGGTCGTTTTGGTCCGTATTCTGAGGTGTCAGCTCGCATCTGAGGCTGGGAACTTCAGTCTCAGCTGGTATTACTGCCTCGGTGCCGTATATTAGGGAGAAAGGTGAGTCGTTGGTTCCCCTCCTAGGTGTTTTTTGGTAGGATCAGAGTACTCCCTCGAGTTCTTCTGCCTATCTCCCTTTTTTGGGCGTCTAGTATCTTTTTCAATCCGTCCAATACTGCCTTGGTTAGGGCCTCAGCTTGGTTGTTGGCTAGCGGATAGTACTCCGTCGAGTTCTACTGTCTTGCTTAGAAAAATCCTTATTCTTTTTCAAAACTCCTTGAACCTGCCCAAGGTAAACTGGGGGCCGTTTTCCATGTAGATTTCGTAGGGATCCCATGTCGGCAGATTATGTTCTTCCAAACGAATCGGCCTCTATCCATTTAGAAAAATAGTCTGTTAAGACGAGAAGGAAACGTTTCTGTTTTGACCTGTGCATAGGACCAATTATGTCCATGGACCATCTCATGTATGGGTATGATGCTGTGATGGATTGCAACTCCTCAGTTATCTTGTATATCAACGATGCATTTTTTTGGCATTTCTCGCATTTTAGGGCGTATTGTTCGCAGTCCGTGATCATGGTCGACCAATAATAGCCATATTGCTTTATTTTGAATGTCAGCGCTCTGCCACCTGAGTGATTTCTGCATGCTCTGTCATGGACCTGTCTTATGATCCTCCTTGTCTCGTGTCCGAATATGCATTTCAGTAGTGGACCGCTTATGCTCCATTTGTAAAGGTTTCCATCTAGCTGAGTGTATCTTGCACTTTTGGCTTTGAGTTTTCTAGCATCCCATTTCTTTAGTGGTAAGCCGAAATGACTGCTCGATTATCTCCCCTGTTGGGGATATTAGTCGTATTCCTACTCCGAAGTAGTGTTTAGAGCTTGCCCCATCTACGTACAAGGACCACTTTTATTTATTGGGTTTTATTGCCGTATCCATCTCGGGTGGCAGTTCTATCTGGAAATCCGCCAGGACTTGGGACTTTGCGCAGGTTCTACTTTTGAATTCTATGTTGTGCCCGCTAAGTTCAACAACCCATTTGGAAAGTCTCCCCAACTGGTTGGGACTGTGTAGAGTCTTCTGAAGTGGTTGATTTAAATATATAACGATTGAGTACGATTGGAAGTAGGATCGAAGTTTCCTTACTGAGTGCACTACCGCGAGAGCCAGTTTTTCTATTGTTAGGTATTTGGTTTTCGCATCGTCTAGGATCGTGCTTAGGTAGAAGATCGGCTTGTGGTTACCTAATTCTTCACATACGAGGACCGAACTAATTGTATGCGACGATACTGCAATGTAAAGGTACAAGGTCACCCCTTCTTGCAGTTTTGACAGGACAGTAGGCGTCATCAGGTAGGTTTTCTGGTCCTTGAACGCCAGCTTGCATTCTTCATTCCTGACAAACTTTTTATTTCCCTTTAAGAGGTTATAAAATGGAAGGCACTTTTCCGTTGATTTGGATATGAACCGAGTTAAGGCTGCTATGCGGGTAGTCAGTCTTTGCGCCTCCCTTGTGTTTTTAGGCGATGACATTCTTAGTAAAGCGTTGATCTACTTGGGGTTGGCTTCGATTCCCCTTCTGGTCGCCAAGTAGCCTAGGAACTCCCCTGAGGTCACCGCGAAGGTACACTTGGCCAGGTTCAACTTCATCCCATAGGTGTTCAATATCTGGAAACAAGTGTGTATATTGCCTACATGGTCATCCTCATCGGAGGACTTAACCAGCATGTCATCTATGTAGACCTCCATCATCTTGCCCAACTGTTCTGAAAACATCTTATTCACTAGACGTTGATAAGTTGCGTCAGCATTCTTCAGGCCGAATGGCATCACCTTGTAGCAAAAAATGCCTCTATATGTAGTGAAGGCAGTTTTCTCTCTGTCGTCTGGGTGCATGAGTATTTGGTTATAGCTGGAGAAGGCATCCATGAACGAGAGTAGTTTGTACCTTGTCGTGGCTTCGACGAGCTGCTCTATATTTGGCAATGGAAAACTATCTTTGGGGCATGCTTTGTTTAGGTTGGTGAAATCGATGCATACTCTCCACTTCCCATTCTTTTTCTTGACGACAACGGTCCGGATATTTCACTTCAGTGATTGATCATGCTTCAAGCAATTTTTCCACCTCATTGCGGACTGCCTGAGCCCATTCGGCGCCCAACTTACGCTTCTTTTGCTTAACCGGCTTTTAGATTGGGTCGGCGTTTAATTCGTGGAACATGATGTCTAAGCTTATTCCGGGTATGTCCATCATGTTCCAGGCGAAAGTGTGTTTGTTTTCCTTGAGGAATAGAAGTAATCCTCTTTTATGTCCTTCCGCAGCTTCGATCCTATTCCGACGCATCGTTTTGGATATCCTGGGTAAATGCAATGTTGCGTTACTTCGTCAAGTTTGGGCTCTTCATAGATGGACTCCGCAGATGGGGTTGGCGCCCCGATCTATAGTTGCTATAAGGTCATTTCTCGGATTTCTAGTTTAGCTAAGTAACAAGCTCGGATTGATCTTTGACTCCATTTAATCGTTTTAATCCCCTCTTTAGTGGGGAATTTGATGCATTGATGGTAAGTACAAGGGACAACCTTCAATGCGTTTATCCATGGCGTCCCTAGGATCGCATTGTATATTGCTGACCTGTTGATCACTGTGAACTCAATCATCCTTGATACTCCTGCTGCGTGCATGAGTAATTTGATGGTTCTGATCGTCATAGAGGTCTCGCTGGTGAAACTTGTCAATGGCGCATGTGGTCCTTTGATTTATGATAGGTCTATATCCATTTTCGCCAAGATTTCTTTGAAAATCAACTCTACCGAGCTCCCACTATCTATGAGCACTCTCGCGATCTCATATTTTTCAAGAATTAGGTCGATGACCAGCGAGTTGGCGTGAGGTATGTCAAGCCCTGTGGTATCCATCTCGTTGAATGCTATAAGTTCTCCTACCTCCTGGGGCTTGACTTTCCATTTCTCGCACAAAGCCGCCCTGCGTCCATAGGCCTTGATTTTCGTCACCAAGTTGAGGCCAAATTGATGGTTTCCCATGATCATGTTAATCTAGTTCTTGAATGGTGGGTTGGTGCCATTTGAGGCAATTCTTCTCGAGTCCATTTTGGGGTGGGGGGGGGGGGGGGGTTAGCCTCTTCGTTCTGGTCCTTTGTTCCTTGCTGGGAACTCGCTGCTTTCGCCTTGCTAGGTTCCACCAATTCTCCGGATTGGTATATGCTGTAAAGGAATGATTTGAAGCTTCTGCATTCCTTGGTAGAGTGACCGTCCTGGTTTTGATAATCACAGTGTTTTTTTAACGTTCCCTTGTTCCTCATATCATTTCCATTGGTTCCATGATCCGCTTTTGGGTTTCCCGGCGAAGAGTGTTTGGTTCCCTGCTGGGGGATTCCGCGTTGGGGCAGTGGTCTGAGTCACTTGATTTTTTTTCTCGGCTTTATTTCTGCATTTCGATCAGGTCTTCTTCTATTCGTGCGAATACTTTCCCCCTATGCAATGGGTCGTCAATCATAGCTGGAGGGTTCAATATCAGGTCCTTACGGAATTCAGATTCTCCCCAACCGCGTTTTAGAGGGTGGCAATGACAACATTATCGGTGACTAATACTCGGGATATTACTTCCTTAAATATGTCAATGAATTTTCGGAGTGGCTCATTTGGACCCTAAGTCATGCTCCACATGTCAGCGTCCGAGATATCCATTTCGATATAAACCAAATAATGCTTTAGAAACATCAATCTCATTTGGTTGAAAGTGTGAATTGAGCGCTCAGGTAGCCTAGAGAACCAGGTGAGTGCCGGTCCCTGAAGATGCTCACTGAAAAGTTGGAAATACCCTGCATCCTTTTCATCTTGATTGAATTGCGCTCGCCCGATTGCGATCCTGAAGGCGGTCATATACGCACTAGGGTCTATTTTTCCTTCATAAAAGGGGATTTTGATTTTCTTGGGTTTTCTTACCCTAGCGTTCTTTATGTGCAGAGCGTATGGGCTGTGGAGCATCTCCTCCATCAATTGGTCCAGTTCGGGTGCTGAGCTGATGGCTAGGTGAACCTTGGAGTTCATTTGTTGGACGGCCATGAAGGGAGTTTTTTATCTCCTGGATTTCCCTAATAGATTGTTGAGGTTGCTTGTCAGATCGGGAAAGTGGGGTGCGGGCGTCCTCCTCGTACCCATTAGACTCTTCATCGGATTTTTCTGACTGGTTGATTTGGTCTGTCTCATCATCTGAGGCCTCGGGGCTCACAGTGCGACTTTGCTGTTCGAGGTTGTCGTCAGATTGCTCTCTTTCGAGGTTGCCGTTTGGTGGGGTTTATGTGGTGTCAGAGCGACGTTCACGCTTCTAACTGAACGTGGGGTTGTAGTAAAGCGTAGTCTCCTGGAATTTTCCCCAGAAATGGGATATCGTCGTGAGGAGGTTCTGGTTAGACGATGTTGCGAAGAGGTTTCCTTGGTCTGGTCTGTGGACTCCTTCGCCATATGGTAGAGCCAGTCAAGCAAGAATTTGTTTAGGGCGTCTTGCGTCTCCAGTTTTTTGAACATAGACTACACGGGCTGGAGGAGCAGCTGAATTGTGCTGGCATATCCGTCTGGTGGCGTTGATACTTTGTCGGCCATGGTAGTGTTGGATCTGGCTGCGGTTTTCCTTTTTGCGTTAAAGAACTCTTATCTCCCCACAGACAGCGCCAATTTGTGGATGCTAGAATCCACAATATAATTTTGTTAACTTGATCTTAATGAGGAATTTGATGGTTCTTGTCTAATAAAGGAAAAGACGCAACACAAACTAATGTAGAAATGGATTTTATTGATTTATATCAAACGAGTACACTTGCAACTTAGATTACAAATTATCTAAAGTAAAAAGATGGTTTGAAAATTGGCCAAAAGATCCTTCTTATTCTTTCTCTCCTTGCTTTTATAATCCTCTCTGCCTAGCTGGGGTTGTTCCGATCTTCTTGGTTATTTTCTCCTCTATTCTCGGCGAATCCCTACTAATTTGGAGCTATCTTAACCCGAACTTTACTTGCTTGGCATGCGCTTGTATCCTTCTCTATCCGTATGCGCCATAGTGATCGGCCGCTTATCTATCATAACCAGGTGGGAAGCTTATCTGGTCAATCCTTCTACGCCTAATACGTAATGAGTTAACTTTTGAGGAATGATACTGGCTGAGGCAAAATCCTGCTGAGGGGGTTTTGACACCAACAACTAAATAAGGCTTCAGCCTTTGACCGTTCACAACGAACTCATTACCTTAGCGATCAAACAGAACAACTGCACCATACGGTCTCACTTCTTTGATGATGAAAGGTCCAAACCATCTAGATTTCAACTTACCAAGGAAAATCTTCAGGCAAGAATTGTAGAGCAACACCTGATACCTGTTTGAAAATCGCGGGGGATGATCTTCTTGTTATATGCATCTTTGGTCTTTTCCTTGTAGATTTTGGAGTTCTCATAAGCAATATGGCGAATCTCTTCTAACTTATGAAGTTGGATGAGATGTCTTTCTGTTGCGGTCTTCATGTCAAAGTTCAGCAACTTGACAGCCCAAGCAGCTTTGTGCTCCAATTCTACAGGCAAGTAACAAACTTTACCATACCCAATATTAAATGGAGAAGTACCTAAAGGGGTCTTGAATGCGGTTCAGTAAGCCCAAAGAGAATCATCTAGCTACAAAAACCAGTCCTTTCTAGATCCATTCACCGTTTTCTGCAAGATGGCTTTGATTTCCCTGTTAGAAACTTCTACTTGACCACTAGTTTGAGGATGATATGGTGTAGCCACTTTGTGTTTAACTCCATGTTTCTTAAGTAACCCATCAAAGACAATATTGATGAAATGAGAGCCTCCATCGCTGATGACTATTCTAGGTACTCTAAATCTGGGAAAAATCACAGATTTAAACATTTTTAGCACAACCTTAGAATCATTAGTGGGGCAAGCTATTGCTTCAACCCACTTAGAAATATAATCAACAACAACGAGGATATAGAGATTCTTATGAGACATAAGGAAAGGACCCATGAAGTCAATTCCCCACACATCAAAAACCTCTACTTCTAAGATGAAGTTCCGAGGCATCTTATTGCGTTTTGAGACGTTTCCCCATCTTTGGCACGAATCACAACAAGAGATGAAAGCTTGAGCATCCTTGAACATTGTAGGCCACCAAAAACCTGCTTAAAGCACCTTGGAAACAGTCTTGAATGTAGCAAAGTGACCAACATAATCAGAACGATGACAATGGTATAAGACATTATGAATCTCCTCCTCAGACAGACACCTCCGGAACATTCCATCTAAACAAAGCTTTTAAAGATATGGTTCATCTCAGTAATAGTGCCTGACATCCCTTAAGAACTTCTTCTTTCAGTAACTTGTAAAATCCTATGGTTCAACATCAACAGCCATATAATTAAAAAAATGATGAAACCAAGGAGTGATTACTGCATATTTAGTAAGTTTAGGGATATAATGATTCTCATCCACTCTTGTGCAAATGGCATAGATTTTCTCTTTAGGTAGAATATCATCAATGGGAACATCATCCTCCACTCTAAGTCTGGAAAGGTGATATGCAACTCCATTCTATATTCCTCTTTTGTCTTTGATCTCCAAATCAAATTCTTGTAAAACAAAATCCAACGTAGTTATATGAGTTTAACATCCTTTTTGTTCAGGAGATACCTCAAAACCATGTGATCGGTATAGATAACTACTCTGGACTAAATATGATCTAAACTTTTCAAATGGAAAGACAATGACTAGTAATTCCTTCTCGGTTGTGGCATAATTGCATTAAGCTCCATCCAACATTATTGAGGCATAATAGATTACATGTAGTTTCTTATCCTTTCGTTTTCCAAGAACAGCTCCTACTACATAATCTCTGGCATCACACATTACCTCAAAAGGAAAATCCCAATATGGTGGTTGAACTATCAGATCACTCACTAGAGCTCCCTTAATCGCGAGAAAAGAGCTTTGGCATTCATCATCCCGTTCAAATTTGACTTCCTTGCACAACAGCTTCGTAAGTGGTCTAGCGATTTTTGAGAAGTCATGAATGAATCTTCTGTAGAAACCTGCATGACCTAAGAAACTGCGAACGTCTTTTACAGGCTTGGGTGCCTGCAAGTTAGTCATAGCCTCTATTTTAGCTCTATCTACCTCAATACCTTTCTCAGAAATCTTGTGTCCTAACACAATACCATTTGTCACCATGAAGTGACTCCCAGTTGGTACCAAGTGTGTCTCCTCACATCTCTCTAGGACCCTGCACAAATTAGCAAGACGGACATCAATAGAAAGATCCATAGATAGAAAAATCGTCCATGAATACTTCCATGATTTCTTCAATTAGATCAGTGAAAATAGACATCATGCATCTCTGAAAAGTCTCTAGAGCATTGCACAATCCAAAAGGTATTCTGCGATATGCATAAATACCAAATGGACATTTGAATGTTGTCTTTTCCTGGTCATTTGGGTGAATAGAAATCTGAAATAAACCTGAATAACCATCTAAGAAACAATAGTAAAGGTGATTAGCCAATCTCTCAAGCATTTGGTCAATAAAAGGTAAAGGAAAATTATTTGTGCGAGTTGCACATTCAGTTTCCTATAATCAATGCACATTATATGACCTGTAATAGTTCTAGTGGAAATCAATTCATCCTTATCGTTCTTAACAACTGTTATACCCCCTTCTTAGGAACAACAGCCCAATTACTATCTGAAATAGGATAAATTATACCAACATCTAGAAGTTTCATTATCTCTTTCTTAACAACATCTTTCAGATTAGGATTTAAACGTCTCCGATGTTCTATATAAGTCTTAGATTCATCTTCTGAATGTATCCTATGCATGCACAAATATGGTGAAATCCCTGTGATATCATCTAAAGTGTAACCTAGAGCTCTACGATACTTTCTCGGTTGACACAAAAGCAAGGCAGTCTCTACATTGTTCAAATCAACATTCACAATCACAAGATATGTAGAATTAGAACCTAGAAACGCATACCTGAATCTTATTGGGAGGGTTTTAAGTTCCAGCTTTGGAGCTTTTAGCTCTCTCCATGGATCATCAAGAGGTGCATGGTACGGTTTAGGTGAAGGCTTGGCAGCTGCCTCCACGAATGCCACATAATCATTCATCTCCTCAAATCGCCTACTAGCATCAAGAATCTTGGTAAGACCTATAAAAGCATCACTAAAGGATAAATGCGCATCAATAGCGTTAGTCAAAGCAATCTCTAAGGGATCAGCAAATAAGAAGTCATCAACAACTTCCTCTACAACTTCAGCAACAGTATCGACCCAAAAAGACTTGGCATCTAGAGACAATTTCTTCAAAACTTCTTGTAAGTTAAAATTCATTACCATGTCTCCAAAGTTAAGATCGATCTTTCCTTTCTTCACATATATTATTGCTCCAGCTGTAGCAAAAAAGGGTCTTTCTAGAATTAGAGGATCTTTAGGTTCTTCTCCTAGCTCAAAAGTCACAAAATTGGTTGGTACAAAAGTTGTTCCAATCTTGACAGGTAGGTTCTCTAGAACTCCAACAAGATACTTCACAGAACGGTTAGCAAGAACCAATGAAATCTTTGTACCCTTAATATTTTTCATCCCCAATCGCTTAGCCACAGAGAAAGGCATGAGATTCACACTAGAACCCAAATCGCAGAGAGATCTAGCAAATGTGATGTCTCCAATCTCAAATGATAGAACAAAACTACCTGGATCTACAAGCTTCTTAGGCATTCGATTTTGTAGAATAGAGCTGAAGTCCTCAGTAATAATCCTTGCTCTTTCTTATAATGAAAGCTTTCTTGTAACCATGCTTTTAACATACTTCTTTAGAGAATGAATCATTTGACAAGCATCATATAATGGGAGTCTCACCCTTAATTTCTTAATCATCTATTTGCATTTTTGCATCCTCTAAGTCTTTTCTGAAAGTTGTAGGTTTCATTGGGTAAGGCACCTTGGGTTTGTAGACTCTAGATGGAACTAGATTTTTTTTAGAGGAGGGATCGATTGATCTCCATTTTTTTCGAATCCAATGACGTATGCTTGATCAGGCAAGGAGTGCCTGATCGGGCACTTTTTTCAGAATCGTGTCCGACTTCAGGAATTGATCAGGCTTCAGATGTGCTCGATCGGTCAATTACCCCTGAACATTTTCCCACTTGAGTGCTCGATCGGGCAAGGAGTGCCCGATTGTGCAGTTATGTTTGAATCATTCTTAGACTT
Organism: Iberis pinnata; assembly: GCA_900406425.1. Taxonomy (NCBI): domain Eukaryota; kingdom Viridiplantae; phylum Streptophyta; class Magnoliopsida; order Brassicales; family Brassicaceae; genus Iberis; species Iberis pinnata. The sequence continues at coordinate 9,890 of OVBE01005392.1, read as the reverse complement.
TTCAAAATCTGCATCATTCTCAAAACCATCCAAATCCTCAACCAATCCTTCCACTAACTGATCTTTTCCATTGTTATTGGGTAGAGATTTACCACTTCTCATCATTATAGCATTCACATACTCCGGTTTCTTTGGATTAGCATCAGATTTCCCAGGAAGAAATCCAATCGGTCTCTTTACCGCTTTAGCAGTTTGAGAAACTTAAGTATCAAGATGTTTTACATGTGTAGAGAGTGCTTCAAATTTCTGATTCAAATCCTTAACTTCTCTTTGGGACTGTTGTTGTTCTTTCAAAAGCTGTTTAAACATCATCTCAATCGAATTTCCTTGAGGAGCTTGAGTTGGAGGTGCTTGTTGAATGACATGCTGAGAGGTTTGTTGAAAATCGCCTGAATTAGAGTTCTGCACATAATTCTTGTTCTGATTTCTTTGGAAACCACCACTTCCTTGGTTATGAACAAACTTCTTACCAGAGTTTGGCACAAAAGGTTCTTGTTGGGTTGGATAGACCTGATCCTGAGGGTTTTCCACATTATTGCTCTTCTCGGAGAGATTTGGGTGGGTCTTGTTAAAGCTTGAATTGTATCCCTAATTGTACACCCTTTGACCTTGGCTATAGATATATTTTACTTCTTCTTTAACAACATATGTATCTTGCTCTTGGAATGCAAATCAAACAACTTCTGAGTCATTAGCGAAACTCACATGTTTCTGGTTCTCGTTCTTTAGGAGTTGAGTAAACATTCCTCTCATCTCTGAAACTTGCCCCTTCACTTCTGAAAGTTCAAAATTGTCAGATATAGCCCCCTTAGAGTATCTCCAATGGTTAAGAATCATTGGAGAGTTGTTAAGCAATTTTTTAATTAATTTAATTTATAAGAAACTTTTGGTAAGATTATTAATTTTTTTGCTTCCAATGGCTAAATAAATGTTTTTTTTTTTACATTTCAATTCATAAACCAATTTAGATTCTTAAATTTTTTAAAAAAATTTAAACATTATATTTTACATATTACAAATAATAATTAAAGATGAAACATACATGAAATGCATTTCATACAAGAAAATATAAAATTTTGAACGATAACAAGCGAAGTATGTAATCTTAATTTGATCCTAATTTTTACCATATGTGTTCCACCAAATCCGATTTTAGTTGGTCATGTTTTATTCTATCTCGAATTTGGTTTCAATTTACCATCACACTGACGAGATTTGTAGGCATATTCGTTGAATACGTATAGTCAACGTGTGCATTCTCGTTTACTTCTTCTTAATTAAATTCTGATAAATTGAAATGTGTGTATCCATCTCGTTCTTCTTCTACTATCATATTATGTAGTATGATACATGCTCTCATTATCATCCCAATCTTGACCTTGTCCCCAAAAGAGCCGGATTTTTGACGATTGCAAATCGAGCTTGCAGAACTCCAAAAGCACGTTCAACATCTTTCCTAACATATTCTTGAGATGTAGCAAATAATGTGGCTTTTGGATCTTGAGGAAGTGTAATTGACTGGATAAATGTTGCCCATTTCGGATAAATACCATCAGTTAGATAGTAAGCCAATCGATACTCGTGGCCATTTACAATGTAACTAAATTTTGGGGCTCGATCATTTAAAATATCATCAAATACCGGTGAGCGATCAAGAAATTTGATATCATTCAAAGTACTTGGTGGACCGAAAAAGGCATGCCAAATCCAGATGTCATGTGAAGCTACAGCTTTTAGGATAATAGTCGGTTTTCCGGCACCACGAGTATATTGTCCCTTCCAAGCGGTGGGGAAATACTTCCACTCCCAATGCATACAATCAATGCTCCCTATCATCCCGGGAAATCCTCGAGCTTATCTAACATGTAGTAACCATTCCAGATCATCGGGTGTAGGTCGTCTTAGGTACTCATCATCCCCGAACGAAGATATGATTCCATGGACAAATTTCTCCAAACATAACAGGGCAGTACTTTCACAAAGCCGGAGATATTCGTCAACCATATCCCCCCGCACAACCATAAGCCATATTACGAATTGCCGCCGTACATTTTTGTAGCCCGGAGAGACCTAATTTTCCGGTAGCATCTCTTCTTTGTTGAAAAAATGAAAATTCATCGCATAGACAGTCAACTATTTTCATGAGAAAGCTCTTGTTTATTCTAAACCGTCGCCAGAATAGATTGGGCGGATATGTTGCTTCTTAACTAAAATAATCATTCCATAAACGGTTATGTACTTCTTCTCGGTTTCTTTCTATGTATAGTCGTTTCTTTGTATTTGACAATAGATGAGAATTGAGGACATTATCAAATTCTTCTTCAAAATATTGCTCAAATTGTTAATCAAAATCAAAGTTTTGAGAAGAAGAAGACATAATAGCTTTTTGTATTGTTTGAGAAAATTTAAGAATGAAAAGAAGTAATGTTTGAGAAGAAGAAGTTATGTATGAGAAGAAGCATTTAAAAGACGAACCAACAACAATTCGTGACACACCAAACCCATTGACACACTCTTTACCAATTATAAGAACTTTTTCTATCAACAACATACCCGTGATACCAATTACACATACTACCACACTCTCTACCAATCACACATACTATCACATATGTGTGCCGTGACACAAAAGTACCAAAAAACACAAACTACTAAACTTTCTCTGCCACTCTCTTTGTCCTTCTCTGCCATAAGCTCAAATGTAAACTCATTATCACCTGCCACAAACAACAATAGATGAGAATCACTTAACACCAAAAGCATAATAAAAAATTTGAGTCACTATCAAACTTAAACTAATTATGGTCTAACACAAACTTAAACTCAAACTTACCTACAATCTTGAACTTAAACTAATTATGGTCTAACACAAACTTAAACTCAAACTTACCTACTCTTTTTCTTATTATTTTTTCTATCATTTTTAACTATCACCTAACACAAGCATAAACACAAACTTATCTACTTTTTTTCTTCTTCTTCTGATTCTCCTTCTGCTCTTGTTGCTTATACATTTACTCTTCTGCATATGTTGCTTCTCCATCTTCTTATTTTTTTATCCATCTTCTTCTGCAACCAACATATTACACAGAACACAAGACTCTTAAACGAAAACAAATTTAAGCATAAACAGAAGAAGTTAAAACAGAGACAAAAACCGAAATTATTTCATACTTCAAACATAAAATTAGTTCACAGAACAAACTGAAACTTTTAAACAACATTTAAACTTCAATACACAAACAAAAACAGAAACAAAGACTTTTAAACAACATTTTAACTTAAGGTCCAAGCATTTCAGAGATGAGCTTGCACTTTAGAGTCTTTTGCTCATCATAAAGTGGTTTTTTCTTGGCTATTAGACTCTCTAATAGATCCACCTTAGCCATTTTCTCCTTAACACCAAAGTCTTTCTCCTTGATGCTCCACATACATTTAAACACTTTCACACAACTCTCACTGTCCACACTCCCTACCTTTCTGGAAACTACCTTCTTTTGGGCTGTTTTAGCTGATTTCACTCCCATTGGTCTCACCTCCTCTTCGTTTAATGAGTCTGTGCATTGATCTAGCTTCCTTCTCTTTGAGCTTTGTTCCTCTTTTCCAAATGTAGATGCATACCATTTTTGGTCATTTCTCAGTTCAAGCCAGCAATGTTGAAGAGTGAACTTGACCTTATGATCATGGAAGTATAGATCATAGGCCACCCTCATCATATCATCATCATTATGGCCACTGTTTTGTTGTCTTGAAGTAGTGGCATGGCAGCCAGCAAAATTTGACACACTGTCATTGATCCTCTGCCATCTATGCTTGCAGTGTATGGCCTCTCTATCTTGAAAGCCAGCTAGCTTAGTGGAAGCATTGAAGAAAGCAGCAACCCTTTTCCAAAAGGCATCATGCTTTTGCTCATTGGAAACCACAACATCTTTACTTGTGTTTAGCCAAGAGCTACAAAGCACAATGTCTTCATCAGGAAACCATTTCCTTCTCTCTTTACGGGTCTCAACAACTTGAGGAGCATCAAGGATTTGGCTAGAAAAGGTTGGGGTATTAGGGAGTTGGCTGTTATGGAATTGACTATTAAGGAGGTGTGTGAAGTTTCCAGCTTCAGAAAATGGATCCATATCTTCAAGAACATACGAATCCATGAGGTTTTAGCTACTGTTTTGAGAATTTTTTTATATTTTCACTTTGTGTTTTAGCTAAGTTTTAGTTTCTGTTTTGCATAAGTTTTAAGATTATAAATTATATAGGAAGATGTATTTAGTGTTTCAGATACACATCCAATCAAGCATTTATCACAAAACATTACAACTACAACTAACAAGCATTGATTAGCTACTAGCCTAAACTAATATACTCAAATGCATTTATCACTTACTTGTTCTTTGATGAGGCAGAGAACAACAACCTTTCTTTGTTACCTGCAAAGAACACACAATGAAAAATCAAAAATGATTCAAAAAAGAACAACAATCTAAATCAGATTGAAATCAAACTACAACAACAAACAATCAACAATGACCATTGACAAAGAACAATGCAATGCATTGACAGAAAAGAACAATCAAATGCATTCACAAATCATAACAATTAGACAACACTATTAAAGAACATTTTGTAATCAAAATTCATCACCAATAAAAAATCATCACAAATGAACCCTAATCTACACATTCACATCTACAATCAACAAACAATAGACCTACAACCGAAAGACTCGTACAAAGAATCCACAAAAACAGATGAATTTGTCGATTACCTTGAACCCAAATAAATCCCTTACCTTTTGCTTCATTCTGCTTCTTCTTCAGATGAAATCCCAAAGGTTTCTCCGACCTTAAACTCTCCTATGCCTTTGATTTCTTTGTCGTATCGCCAGAATCACCATCACGGGAATCGCAATCGGCATCGCCCCTCCAACGAGAAAAATAGGTCAAATATCGTTTTTGACCTCTCGCATGCGAACCCCAAAATTTTCTTTCCCACTTTTTTCTTTTACTCACACCAATGTCCAACTGACACGTAGGGAAGCTTAAGAAAATTTTAACAAGCTTATCTAAGCATCGATCTTAAGCTAATTAACCTATTCTGATTTATTTTATTATCCTATATACACTAAGAAACCCTCTAAGCACCCTCTAAACACCTCCACTGGAGGTGGTCTTAGCTCTTCTATCAAAGTCTAGGCAGTGATCGCTATTGCTAATTGCTAAGTTCTCTATCAAACAATAGGCACATGAAACATATTTGGTCATGAAATCACCATCACTCGATGTATCTAAGGACAACTGGTATTTCTGGTCAACTCCCCTGTAGAGAGTGTTGAGGAGACTTACATATGAGACAAGATGATGAGGGCAGTCACGAAGAAGTTCCTTGAATCGTTCCCAGGCTTCATAAAATGATTCCACTAGACTTTGCATAAATAATGCGATCTTGTTCCTTAATGTGTTGGTCCTAGTGATGGTGAAGAAGTGGTTGAGAAACTTGACTTTTCAGTCATCCCAAGTTACAATAGAACCAACAGGTAGAGATTTCAACCAGCGAAGTGATCTCTCAGCTAGAGAATGACGGAACAGGCTGCAATGCAGAAAATCGCGTGATACCCCCATTGAGTTTGGTAGTACTACAGAATTCCTCAAAGTTTTCAATGTGATCCATTGGATGCTCATTTGGTAAACCACTAGATTAGTTTTTACGGATCATCTGAACGAGCTGAATAGGAAATTGGTTATGAGGATTACATTGATTAGCAACTCTTTCCGAATCTCCATATAAGATAAAGTTTCTTGCATTGATATTATAAGGAATTGGGTTTTCCGGTGGTAGTTGGTTGCCATCAGCTTTTGGTTGGCCTTGTGGCACTTGATTGCCGTTAGCTCCCCCTCCTGCCTGATGGAGAATTAGTTGATTGAGTCCAAGAGGAGGTGGATCGATTTGACCTTCAGGTGCGACCGGATTGTTGAGACAACGTTATCAGCCATTGGATTTGGATGAGCTTGCGTCTTTCGTAGGTTTTTGGTTTGAGCGCTCTAACTTTGCGAGTTCTGCATTACTAAGGCTGAGCAATTCAGAGTATTTGTCAAATCTTCTTATCATACACATGTAAAACAAAAACAAGAAGAAAGAACGAGATGAGTACTATAAAAAGAAAAATCTTAGACTAGACTCTTAATAAAAGTTAAAAGGCATTATTGGTCCCGGAAACGGTGCCAAATATCTGATTGTTTAAGAATTTAATCTTAAAACTATATTGCAGAGAACATATCACTATAGCATAGATAGGGTCAAATCCCACAAAGACTAGACAATACAACGATCAATTATATCTTGAATCAAAGCTAAGACAAAATGTTCAAGATGTTTGTAACGGAATAAAAAAAATAATTAATTAAAATGGTTGTAAACGATGAAATGAAAACGCCAGGCATTAGGGAAATCCATATGTATTCAGGTTTAAAATCCAAGTATTAAACCCTATGCTCGAATTATTAGAAACAAACTTTCGCTGTATCTAACTAATTCGATCATGCAATAATGTCCAGATTCAATTGTTCATAAGCATTAAAGACAATACTCTCGCAAGCAGAAACACTTATTCATCTAGATTAGGTCATGTTTCTAAATCAAATATCTTTGTATCTATTAACCTATTATCATGAACTAGGTGATCAAGCTAATTCATGCATTAAGAACAAATCTAGACTAAGAACCTACAAAATTCAAGCCTAAATAATTAACCCTAACATTCAAACCTGGTTTCCCTAGGAAACTCTAAAACCTAACTAGTGAACTACTCAGACATTACAAAGCAAGAACAATTCAATATCAAAGAAGAATACATAGTAAAATAAGTATGCATGTTGGTATATAAAAATCAGAGTTCAGAAATCTTCTCCAAATACAGGGTTCATATGCTTTGCTCTGTAACTAAAGAGTTGTAAAAGTGTAACTAATAAAACTTAAGCCACAAGGCTTATATAGTCTAAAAAGTAAATAATTAAAAATATGAAAATAGGATAAGCTTGAAGATTTTTATGCAAAATTTGGAAATCTTCTAGTTCTTCTCGGGCAGAGGGATCGATCGATCTTCTATAGTGCTCGATCGATATCTTTGAAAATATGCTCGATCGATCTGCAAAATGCACGATTGATCTCTTGTTCTGGAACTTCCCAGGAGCAAATGCCCAATCTGGCACTACGTAGCTCGATCAGCTAATTTGCTCGATCGATCTCTTAGGTGCTCGATCGATCACTTCGTTCTGCAACTTAGAAAATTCTTCTGATTTGCTCTGAAATGCATCATTTGCTCCAAAACAACCCGAACACTTAGAATCATGAAAGTATACCAAATTTGCAAGGAAAACGCTCAGAATAATGCATAATAGCAGACATAAATGCCCATTATTATGCATTAAAACCGAGTAATATCAATACCGTCCACTATCTGAAAACCTGCCTTCGCAAGTCTGGTTGCGATTGAACACCCGTCTCCTGCTCGTCCTACTTCCCTAAGGGGTTTTCGGGTTTTACTTCCACCTTGGGCCTGTAGCTATTACCACCAGCTTTACCTTTTTGCATATTGTAAATCTCTATTTTTTCCAAGTATGGTTTGGTGCCTTCGAGCTACTACCTCGCTAGAACATAGATGAAGGGAAAATCCCTTTTTGGGCCTCACTGCCGCTTTGTTAGACGATATAGGTACCATCAGTCTCAAACTTTTCCTATATAGACTCATCATAAACATGATAATGAGTTCTCTGATTTGAGTCCATTGTTTCGTTTCATGCTGGTAATATTCTTCTCTATGTTGTTGTTTTCTATGAAGTTCAATTATGGTTGTCTTAAGCTCTTTAAAGTCATTGACAAGACCTACCATATGATTCTCCAACTTGGTTTTTCTTCTTTGAAATTTGAAAATAATGGTTTTTTCATTTTCTAGCACCGTAGATCAAGGTTCTGATACCACTTTGATATGATATGAGATAGATTAAATCTTTATACAAACATAAAGGAAGGGAGAAATGAAGAAAATTGTAGTTGGGAAGACAATAATAAGAAGAAAGTAAATACTCTTTAGTTGATTTATCATTGGACACTTAGGGTTTTACAATGAAAACACTTAAATACTTAAGAAAAATAAAAATGCATAATCAACTTAGGCTTCGATCTATTTCTCATTCTCGTAAGCCCACCAAGACTCTTTGTACACGTATCAAACCACGATCTTATCTCTCACTTTGATGATTGGATCCTAAAATCCAGTCATCGGATATCTCGTCTTCATGCACAACCGACGATGTTTTTCAAATCGCCTTTCTAGAAAAAAAATTTATTTGTTACTTTCTATAAAAATTATGTATCTAAAAATCATTTGTAGTTAGTTTCAAAACTTAGTTTGCTTTCTCTTTGCTCTTAGGCCATGATTATCGCTCGTCCTTGGGTTGTCCTTGGGCTTTTTAAATTTTCTTTTAAATCCAAAATAATGGATAATTGTGAGGGACGACCCAAAATAAGGACGTCCTTATTTCGGTCCTTATTTCGCTTCACCTTTAGCTCCATCCAAATCATTCAACCATGGCGAATCCGCCGAATCTAGAGTGTCGGATGTATGAGTCAAAGTATCCAGAGGTGGATATGGCGGTGATGATTCAAGTGAAGACCATTGCTGATATGGGAGCCTATGTTTCATTACTCGAGTACAACAACATTGAAGGTATGATTCTCTTCTCTGAGCTTTCTCGCCGTCAGATCCGAAGTGTGAGCAGTTTGATTAAGGATGGAAGAATTGAGCCTGTCATGGTTCTTCGTGATTTGCTGGCTAGAAACTTTCCATTGTTGAAATTTCGATTTGACTTATGAACATTGTGTGGTTGGTGATATGAGTGAGGTACTAATCTCTCTGTATTATGCAAATTCTGCATCTATTGTTGAGGATTT
>OVBE01005391.1:0-19749 GCA_900406425.1 Iberis pinnata | reverse complement strand
TATATAATTATATATTATATAATATATACGATGTAGATATATAAATTGATATATTATTAATATATTTATACATAAATAATAATAGGTTGATAAAATATGATGTATTATTTCAGTATGTATAAATACTCACGAATCACGAATGCAATAATACAAATGTATAACTAAAATATTGATTAAAATTATCATGCAACCTATGTGCATATAAGGAATTCGTTATAGCGATACAACCCATTTGTGTGGTATTGTATATACAATTTTAATGTGTTATTACTTAATAACATAATTGCAGTTTAGTAAATGAATTGAGTGATGATTTTAACTTTTATTGTTACTTTTTCAAAATATAATAATAAAAACGTAATTGATTATAAAATCAAACATATATTATTAATATTGATTATAAAATCAAACATATATTATTAATATACAAAAATTACATTAAGATACTAATTCAAAAAATCGATACCACATTCTATATAGTTAACTTCATAGAGAGGAGTGTGTTCCAATTCATATTCAATGTATGCCTTATCCTTCTCGAGATTGTTTAATTCCTTTTCGATATCAAAGTTATGATCCTGTTTGATCCTTCGCAAAATAGATATCGCTGAATCTATTTTGTTTTTCCTAATTTCGACTTCCTTACGATATCAAGGTTNAGCGTGTTGGTGTTTATTTGCCAAAACCTGTTTTTACACATGGTCAATTATATGTTGCTCTCTCTAGAGTAACCTTGAGGAAAAGATTAAAGATTTTAATCACTGATGGTTCAGGTAAACTGATTAATAAGACAAGCAATGTTGTTTACACGGAGGTATTTCAGAATGTTTAGTTTTTATTTTTTAATAAATCTTTTATTTTTAGTTTAGTTTGTGTTATTTATTTTTGGTTATGTACATTATTTCATATATTTTTTTATTTCTATAATATTTTATTATTTTAATTTTATTACTCATTATGCTATTAGTTATATATAATTATATCGATAATATCATATATAATATTAAAATAAATATTAAATGATTTATTTATTTATATAAAAATTGTATATATATATATATATATATTCGTGTATTTTGTATTATAATCATATGCTTATTTCTGTCTTGTTATTAATGAATAATATGTATAGTTATTCTATATTTTTACGATTGTGAATACGATATCGGATTTTATAATTCTGATTATAAGTTTATATAAGTTTACTCGCAGCCCGCGCATGGCGCGGGCCAGTCACCTAGTATAAAATATTTATATAGTTAAACTAGTTGTTTACAACAATATAAATAATTTAAAGTAGTTATTTAAAATAGTATAAACAATTTAAACGACCTATTTACAATATCTAAGAATATATTATATAACATTTAAAAAAGCTTAAATATCTTCGATCGACGAGTTAATAATAATTTTTAAACAAATTCAATCGATTTAGTCTTTAGAATTATCCAATCAATGGTTATGGATGATTCTAATAGCCATTGTCACTTACAATGGGGTTCTAAAAGGATCAGTCCCTTTACTTTTGGACATTTTTATACAGAACAAAACAGAACGTGGGGTCACATAAAATTGTTAGATACCAGCAACAAAGAACAAAGACACAAACTTTTGAAACTCTAATTAGCTTATTAGTAGAGATGGCTAAAGAGAAAGTTGTATTAATAGAGATGGCTAAGAGAAAGTTGTTCACACGTATTCCTCTTTTACTCTTTACTCTTAATCTTATAATTTAACTTATTGGTAGTCGTCACCGGAATTAAGCTTCGCTTGAAAAAAGCCTTCATCGCCTATTTTAGAAGATTAATCTCGCATCTCGTCACCAAGCTGTTGTTGTGTAATTACTTCCAAGCTGAGAAGAATCGATTTTCAGTACTTTGTTACTAACTTTTACGCTCCTTGTGAGTGAACAAACACTTATTTCTGCTGTAAAAACACAAGTCTTGCTGCTTAAGATGTCTCGAAGATTTACCTACTCTGAAAAAGGGAAAAGCATTGCTATGACCCAAGAACCTCCTAGGACCGGCAGGGTTAGAGCTCCGGAAGAAGGTAATGTTGAACTTATTGAAAAGCACGCTCTGACTCTCATGGGAAGAGTCACGAACCCTAAGGCTCAAAGAATATGGAACTTAATACCATACATGGTAGATTTCTGGAAGACTGACTCCAAACCAGTAGGTGCAGACCTAGGAAATGGCTGCTTTCTTTTTAAATTTGCATCAGAAAAAGATCTACAGTTTGTTTTAGATAACAGACCTTTTCACTTTGGAAGGTGGATGCTCATCCTGGAAAAATGGAAGCCATCCATGTCTCCTTCATTCCGTTCTCTCATACCCTTTTGGATTAAGGTCCAAGGCTTGCCTATTCATCATTGGTCTGAAGTTATACTTCGAAACATTGGAAATGATATGGGATGGGTGGAAGCTGTAGAAATTTCAGACACAATGGCAAAAGTGAAGGTTCATGTGAATGGACTTCTTCCTTTGATGATGTCTTCTACTGTGGAATTTGCTTCTGGTGAAGAAATGAAAATCTCCCTGGTTTGTGAAAAACTTGAAAAAACATTGTGTTGTTTGCTTCAGGCTTGACCATGAGCTTTCATCCTGTCCAAGTTTATTAAAAACAGATATTAAGTCTTCAAAACACCCATCAGAGAGCTGGTTCTCTGAGCCTTTAAGTGGAACACATGACAAAAAAGTTTCAAAACATCTCTCTCGATATAATCAGCAACAATCTATCCCTAGAGGAGATAGAAACTCAGCCACCTATAGTCACAATGATCATACCTCCGATGCAAGTCTCAGAACCAGGAACGTGCCAAGGAACTACTCCCCTGAATATAATCGAATGCAACCAAGGTAATCTAACCATCATGCTATGAAGTCATTGCACCAAGAAACCCACAGGCCTGAGAACCACCGCTACCAACCCTATGCTAGACATCATAAAGAGAGATGGATCGAAACTGGGAGATTAAACTCTGCTGCTTCCTTTTCTAATTCATCCCCAAAGAATACAGTTCCTCAACATCGAGTCAAAGAATCTTTTCCTCCTCCATGTGGCCTCGGAAGAGAAGATACTACCATGCAACAATTAGCGCCAGGTAGAACTACATCACCACTTGTATCTCAGCCGGTAATGAGAGAAGCTATTGAAACTGTTAATGAAGTGATGGATCAATATATTTCGTGCGATGATCCAACCGAAAGTGCTTCAAGGAGAATTAGAGTAAGACAAGCAGAGGAGAATGGCCAATTCGAGGAAGCAGCCACAAGAGTTGCTATGGCAAACATTAACGCTATCCCTACAGAAATCCATTCATCTCCTCTGACAACAGTTGGTAAAGATCTTATATCTCAGGATATTCCGGAAAAATCAAAAAGCCCTCCAAATCGTATCTCAGCAATGAAAAGATTAGGGAGACCTCCCCTAGCAAAGAATTTAGCTGCGGTTTCAAAGAAATCAGCAGGTCCTAGTGTAACAAAGAGAAAGGTTTCTCAGATAAAAATCTCACCAAAAAGAAAATACAAGACAGGACTAGCCTCAAGAGCAGCAAGTTCGGAAATCAGGAATGTGAGTGCAGTAAACCCACCTTTGAACATTATACCGACTATCTCAAAGAAAAGGATGGATTTTCAAAATACATCAAATCCCGTTCCTTAAAAATAATGGCTTGGAACTGTCAAGGTTTGGGGAATTCCATGACAGTTCTAAGAATCAAGGAGATTACAAAAGTGTTTTCTCCTGACATTTTATTCCTCTCAGAGACAAAGAATTCGGATTCATTCGTGAAGGAAAAATTAGAGGGTCTTGGCTACTCTCAAAAGGTGTTGTTTCCACCACAAAGACATGGAAGTGGGGGACTTGCTTTTCTTTGGAAATCAGAGATTGTTATTGAAATTCTAAACGTTGGAAATTTTTTTATTGATTCTCGTTTAATGAATGAAGGAAAAATTTGTTATGTCTTTTTTGTCTATGGAGATACGGATAAAGCTAGTAGATGATGTATGTGGCAATCGTTCACAGAAACAGTGAAGGAAAGAGAAGTACCATGGATTATTACAGGAGATTTCAATGATATTTTAAACAATTCCGAGAAAGCAGGAGGAACGGAAAGACCAGAAGGGACGTTCTCCGACTTTCGTACCTTTGTATCGGAATGTGATCTCTTTGACCTTAAACACTCCGGGAATCCCCTATCATGGCGTGGTACAAGAAACGATCAAATAGTTCGGTGTCGTTTAGATAGAGAAATGGCAAACAGTTTATGGTTTGAAGATTATCCGTCTAGTAGGTGTGAATATCTTCACTTTGAAGGATCAGATCATAAGCCTTTAATCTCCCACTTTGATACAACAAAAAAAGAGGAAAATGGATATTTAGATTTGACAGATCATTGTGCAATAATATTGAGGCGAAGAATAGACTTATACCAATCTGGACTTCAAGAAGATTTCAATTAATCGCTCAGCGTACTGGTGCCTCTAGATATGAAATTATTGCTTGGCATAGAGAGAAAAATCTGAATAACAGAGTGGTAATAGAGGAAAAACAATTTGAGTTAAATGAAGCAATATAAAGTCCAACCACCTCACAAGCCATCTTTGTTGTTTAGCTTATAAAAATGAAGAAGCGTATTGGAGACAGAGGAGTCGGCTATCTTGGCTAAGCTTAGGTGATCGAAATACGGGATATTTCCATGCCGTCACAAAAGGACGTCGTGCAATTAATAATCTAACGGTGATTGAGGATGAAGAAGGATTAGCTCACGTTAAGGATGAGGAAATCTTAAAGGTGATAGTAGATTATTTCACATCTTTGTTCAAGACTGTTAATCAAGAAAGAGATGATGTAGTAAACAAATCTCTATCACCTAAAATTACAGAGGCAGAAAATGAATTGCTTATAAGAGACACTTCCTCATGTGAAGTAAGAGAAGCACTTTTCTCAATTCACCCGGATAAAGCGCCCGGTCCGGACGGATTCTCGGCATCTTTTTTCGATCAAATTGGGATATTATGGGTGAAAAGATTATATCAGAGATCCAAGAATTTCTATCTTCGGGTATTCTACCAACCTCGATCAACGAAACTCACATAAGACTAATACCGAAAACTCATGGCGCAAGAAAAGTTTCTGATTATAGACCCATCGCGGTATGTAACGTCTATTAGAAGACAATCTCAAAGATGCTTTCGAAAAGACTCCAACCTCTTCTTAACACCATCATCTCAGATAATCAATCGGCTTTTGTCAAAGGAAGAGCGATATCGGACAACGTCTTAATCACACATGAAGTTCTTCACTTCCTAAAAAACTCCAAAGCTTCCAAGTATGGTTCCATGGCCTTTAAGACGGATATGAGTAAAGCTTACGATAGAGTTGAATGGGAATTTATTCGCCTTGTGCTAAAGAGATTGGGGTTTCAGGGTTTCACGAGAAATGGATTCGATGGATATCTCGTATATCTACGGTATCCTATTCCTTTCTCTTAAACGGGTCGGTTAAAGGAAGAGTGATCCCGACAAGAGGATTACGGCAAGGCGATCCTCTATCTCCATATCTTTTCATACTTTGTGGTGAAGTACTTTCGGAACTTTGCAATAATTCAAGTGGCAAAAGTGAGTTAAAAGGGGTCCGAGTGGCTCGGAACAGCCCACGAATAAATCATCTATTGTTCGCGGACGATATAATGTTTTTTTGCCGGACAAATAAACAAGTGTGGAGGCACTCAAGAGAAGTGTAAGCCAATACGCAAGGGCGTCGGGTCAAACCATAAACTATCAAAAATCAACTATTTTCTTCTAAAAAAAAGCCCCATCATCTTTAAAAGATATAGTTAAGAGAGAACTACAAATAGACAAAGAAGGAGGACTTGGAAAATATCTTGGTTTACTGGAATTTTTCGGAAGAAGAAAGAGAGATCTTTTTACAAGTATAGTTGATAGAATCCGACAAAAGGCTCTTTCATGGTCGTCAAAGTTTCTCTCAACGGCCAGAAAAATGGTCCTTTTAAAGAGTGTTCTCTCCGCGATGCCAACTTTTGCTATGTCATGTTTTAAGCTACCCTTATCCTTATGTAACCGAATAAAGTCGACCCTCACAAGATTTTGGTGGGACTCAAAAACCGAAGAACAGAAAATAGCTTGGGTATCTTGGGAAAAAATGACAAAACCGAAAGGGCTTGGAGGCCTCGGGTTCAAAGATATTCCATGTTTCAATGATGCTATGCTTGCAAAACTTAGTTCGCGGCTATTAAAGGACCCCCATTGCCTTTTAGCCCGCACCCTTCATGGAAGATATTGCCATTCCGAAACATTTATGAATTGCTCGGCTCCTTCCAATTCATCCCACGGTTGCCGAAGCATCCTCATTGGTCGAGACCTACTTAAAAAAAATATGGGTTGGGCAATAGGTAATGGGAAAAAAAATCAGAATTTGGGATGCCTTATGGTTGGATCATAAGGAACAAAGGAGACCTATGGGTCCAGTAATTGAAGCTTATGAAAATTTGACAGTATCAAATATGTTAAAATCAAATCCCCTTGAATGGGATCAAGATAAAATAGCATCTCTACTCCCTGAGTGGGAGAGTGATATTATGTGTCTAAAGCCAAGCAAGTTTGGGGCTGAAGATACTTTGATTTGGCTAAAATCCTCTGATGGTCAAAACTCTACAAAAACTAAACTAGGTATGCTGCAGCTTTGGTAAAAGAAACAAATCAAATGGATGGAGCATATGATTCAGGTGGTTGGAATACATCAATTTGGTCTAAGGAGTTTCCAAATAAAATCAAACTACTAATTTGGAGAGCTAGCCATAACTCCCTGCCGGTAAACGAACGTCTTTGGTCTCGAGCAATATCTCAGAATCCAAATTGCAGCCTCTGCGGGTTACATGAATCAGTTAGGCACATTTTTTTCGATTGCTATTATGCGAAAAAGGTATGGGATTTGGCTCCTTTACTCAATCTAGTGCAGGGACCACTAGATGATCCATTCTCCACAAGCTGGAAGACGGTGACGAACCTTGTATGTCTCCCTCCTACTGGAATCACTAGAACTACCTTAGCAGCTTGGATTGTTTGGTATCTTTGCCTCGCAAGGAACGCTCGTCTTTTCTCTAACCGTTTCTTCTCGGAAGTAGATACAC
The DNA here is from genome assembly GCA_900406425.1 of Iberis pinnata. Classification (NCBI taxonomy): domain Eukaryota; kingdom Viridiplantae; phylum Streptophyta; class Magnoliopsida; order Brassicales; family Brassicaceae; genus Iberis; species Iberis pinnata. The sequence goes on along the minus strand of OVBE01005391.1, from coordinate 12,596 downwards.
TTGAGAAAGCAATTTTAAATGGTCGTCAATGGCAAGAAGCACAATCTAGTACCACTTGTGTCAGTCAAAGACCTGCAGCAACACCAAGCTTAACTTACTCTGCAATCACGTTCTGCCAAACCGATGCAGCTTGGTGTGCCTTTTCAAAAAATGCAGGCTTAGCTGTCATCATAAGACAACCATTGCAGGTTCCTATTAAGCTATCGAGAGTTGAGAGGTTTGTAAAATCACCTCTAATGGCAGAGTGTCTTGCAATCAGAGAAGCGGCAGAGCAAGCTGTATCTCGGGGAATCACAAGTCTGATCATCGAAACTGATTCCCAAATCCTAACAAAAACTTTCAGAACAAAGCAAAGAGTGACAGAGATTTATGGTATCCTTTGAGGACATCAAGGCTTTAGCTCTAATGTTCTCTGTTTTCTCTATCAATTATATCTCTAGAATGTCAAATGTTAGTGCAGATTCATTAGCAAAACAGTCTCTCCAAAGCCTTGTAGCGAACGTTATTTAACTTTATTGAAATGAAATCTTTCGAACAAAAAAAAAAACTTATTGGTAGTCAAAACACACATCTCTTAAACAAAGTTATGACTTATGACACTAACTAAACTAACACAACATATCTCTCTATATAGCAGAAACTTAAGTTCAATAGACTCTAGTGGCACACTGTTAATACCAAATCCAGACAGAAGAACAATAATGTATATAATACAACTAAACAAAGCAAGAGAACATTCTAATCTTAGAAACAATCTATAGAACTTCCCTTATAAAATTATGTAGATGAAACATTCATTAGACTTTAGTGACACACTGTGTATACCAAATCCACCGACAGAAGAACAATGATGTACGAATCAGCTAAACAAAGCAAGAAACATTCTAATCTTACAAACAATCTATGAGCTTCTCTTAAAAGATTCTATCAAGAAAAGTGCCAATCACATAATCTCAAAGTGAGAATCAAAGTCGGTGGCTAGTGGTTCAACTACTGATGAACAAACAAACAAAACAAACATTAAGGGACTTCTGAATCTCCATCCATTTCTCAATTCGTTTAGTGTATCCAGATCTTCTCCATTTCTTTAGATCTATAACCATTACTCTTGTGTTGAAGTAACAAGGCTTCCTTCCTTTAAACGTACCGGAGAATCTCTCAGTTACCACCGGTGAGAAATCGGAGCTACGTTTTCGGCAATAACAACAACCAAACCAAGATAGGTATCAAAGCTTAAATCATCAGGAAAATTAAGAATCTACGAATGAGCTCGACGATGACCATGATGCTTAGGTGGATCATCCGACATTTGGGTTATATCATTGCTAAATCGTTAGCATCCAAGTTACTTTCATTTAGTGAACGATTTGATGATGGAGGAGGAAGACCTCCACTAAGAGGTGCAGGAGATTTCTTCTTATCCACTAGCAGAATTTTGACCTTAACCAAATAAAATTTACAGTAAACTAAGATTAACATCATCAATTATTAGAAAGACTCGCAAGCTTTATCTAAGCCCTTAAAGTTCCGGCAACAGAGATATAAAGCTGAAGGATTAAGCTCATCGATCGCTTTTGCGGCGGTGGGAAGGTAGGAGAAGGATGCGTCGAAGTTATCGCCGAATGGATAGAGAGAGGAGAGCTTCGCTTAGCTTACTATAATATATTTGAAGGTATTTTAGTCTTCTGGCAAATAAAAGAAGTGACAAAAATGATTAAGTGTTTTACAAAGTGACAGGAATAAAAAATGTCATGTAAAATATGATAAAAATGTAATTGTTCCTTTATGATTTGATTTTGTATAATTAAATCATCAAAAAGCTTATCACAATCATATATATGTAGTATGTATTTACTTACAGTTTTACTTAGTATAAAATAGTTACCAATATACAAATAAAATGAATTAAAAAATATATTACTTAATTACAAGTCAAGTTAAAAATGACTTGCAAAGATACAAATAATTGTATTTCATGATTTCTAAGTGATCCATTAACTTAGTTAAAATTGACTAATCAATGTATTAATTTGCAAAGTCAACACACAATTGGTGAATTGTTTTGCTAAATTAGAAGTTGGAAAATTAATCTGCAATTTCTGTTAGTTGAGAAATTAAATGAGCTATTTCCCTTCACGACACCTATATTAGATTTATTAGGCTCGCCTAGAAATATAAAAATTAAATATAATGGAGAACTTGGAAATGCATAACAAACATTATTAAATGTATATAAAAAATAACTAATGTAATATTTTGTAAACTTCCACAACAAAATAAATGTCAAAAAAGAAAATAAAATTAGTACACGCAAAATATGTACCAAAAAATGTTTTAGTCATTGTTAATTTAAAACATATCAATGATTAAGAGTTGACAAATATCACAAAAATAAACATGGTTATAAAACAATAAACAATAAAAGAATACATAACCAAAATTAAAAATATAGTAATTAATGAAATACAAAATAATCTAATGGAAAAACAACAAAAATAACAAAAGAATTACATTTTTTTTTGTCGAAATGTGATCATGAATTACATATGATCTAAAAAACAACCAAAAACCAAGAAATTATAATAAAAACATATTCAAGTACCTAAAATAACTATTCGGAAAATATACAAAATAAATGAATTAGGGTGAGATTTAAAAAAATAACCCGCGCATCATACTGGAAAAATCTAGTAATTGATAAAAATTCAAAGTCTATATAAATGGTTTTTAGTGAGCTAGTTGATCTGCTAACTGATAGAGGAGAATTAGGAGAATCGAACATATTTAATTTAAAATTTTTTTATCTTTTAAATACACAAATTAAATTGATCTCCTTTTTAGCACACCAATTTTTATCGTGATTCCCATATTAATACAATATTTTATTACAATTATCATTTTAATATTCGAACTTCTTAAAATTCAATTTTTGTCTAATGGAAACTAATGACGTTAACTACATTACAAAAAGTTTTCAATTTTCTCAACTATACATAGACTATTAAGATTTTACAGTTTAATACACAAACTAACAAATATATAATGTTATATATGTTTTTCCATGTCAATAGAAAAAATATAAAATGTTTATAATAATATTAATAATAATTAATAATAATATACAATGTTATATATCATACTTATATATTATACTGATGCAAAATATATAATATTAAATAGAAGAGTTTCAATAATACAATTTCCCTGATAATAATTCCCATATTTCATTTATAGGTTTGTAAAATCAACATTAAAATTTTTATAATAGAAAAAAATTTTGTTTAATCACATGTTTTTCCTTAGTTTTAGAGATTTTACGTTCGAGTTACACATAAAACATTACATTAGTCATTATAGATTTTTCTGCGAGTGAGTTGAACGATAATTTTCAAAAATAATGAGAAAATATGTTCAAAAGGATGAAGGTAGTTTCAAAAAATAGTATGAAAGAAGTAGCATTATTGGAAACTTTCCATTTAACTTTTTGCATGAATATAATATAAATATATATAGTAATTATTTCACACATTCTCAACTTATTTCTAAAATTTTTAATGTGAAATAGGTTTGTAAAATCAACATTAAAAATTTTATAATAGAAAAAAACATTTGTTTAATCACATGTTTTTCCTTAGTTTTAGAGATTTTACATTCGAGTTACACATAAAACATTACATTAGTCATTATAGATTTTTCTGCGAGTGAGTTGAACGAAAATTTTCAAAAATAATGAGAAAATATGTTCAAAAGGATGAAGGTAGTTTCAAAAAATAGTATGAAATAAGTAGCATTATTGGAAACTTTCCATTAACTTTTTGCATGAATATAATATAAATATATATAGTAATTATTTCACACATTCTCAACTTGTTTAAAGTCACTAAACTTCATGTTTAAATTCTAATGACCCTGAGATGGTTCCCCAAGGAGAACCTAGATCCTTTCACTAGGTTTCCTTCCTGGACTTATCCTACCATCATTGTTCCGGTTGACTTGGTGGTTCAGTTTCGACCCCTTATCAGTTTCCACAAAAAGTGTGACTGTTCAATCTGGTAGGATCTCCTTGATTATGAATTTTCAGAGGCATTTTGGGTTTACATTCCCTGGATAGTGCTCGAGCATTGGGTTGAGCAGAAACACTGGATCACCCCTCTTGAGGTCTGTTGTTGGGGTTTGAAGATCAAAACTATTTTCTGAAGAGATTATGCCCGGAGTGGGCTTCTGAGGTGAGAAGTGCTTAGGTTGGTGCTTGAGTTGCTAGTGGGAGCCAACTTCAAGGTTTAAAGTTTTTTTTTTACCTTTTTTTCATATTCCTGCCTCTTCAATTTTTTACCTCGGTAAAGTAATAAGGGTGGTCATAATATGAAAACTTATATGATGTACAACTTATTTATGGGTTTGAATGTTTTTGTGAACGACTGAGTTTTGATTTAGTTATTGTAGAGTTCTGGGTTTATTTATAGTTGAGTTACTCTTTATGAATGAAGTGTAAAATGCTACTTTAAGAACTACTTTTCATATACATAAATGCTGATTTATTCTTAACTCGGTAACGTAATAAGACATCATTACACGCCTCATAATATCACACGTACTCCGTCTGATTTTCTTTAATTTAAAATTGGTTAAAGTTTGAAAGTTAATCATTAGTTTAATTTCAATTTTAAAAAATTAACATTTAATATTAAAAACTGAGTATTAAAAAGAACATAAGATCACATAATCCTCTATATAATATAACAACATAAGGAATTTCAGTTTAAATTTAGTATATTTTGGGGAAGGGGGTGTGTAACACCCCCGAACCGGACTAGGAATTAGGAGTTAGACCTAGACGGCCCAGAAGCGTTACGTGGATGACCGTAGCCGGCCCGCTGAGGATTCAGGGAAAGACCTGTTCACCAAAGCCATCCAACCACGAGCACCCATACCGCCCGATCTTGGCCTAAGGCTTTTAACCTATTCTAAGACCATGCATTGTGTTAGCCGGGACTAGGCTAATATCATATGAGACCCAATTTCATTGGAAAACGTTTCTTTATTGATTTTTGAAATATTACATAGGTAACTGATGAGGAGCCTAATGTTCTAATTTACTCATTACAAAATATAGTACCTATATGTTTTACAAAAGGCAGGCAAATCTAAACCAGCGACCTATGTTCTTTTCACCCTGTATGGTTTCCCGCTAAAGTTACCTGTAACAAAAAGTAGCATCATGAGTAATCTAAGATTACTCAGTAAAAACGGGGTCTCTAAACATAAATAGATAAAGATAATGCTTCCAACCCAAACCTAAAATAGCAATCAACACATATCAAACCAATGCAATAATCAAATGCATGCAAATATAATAAACGTGATATCACCATCCATTCCTCACCACCAATAACACGACTAACACCACCACCACAACAACCACCACTAACACCACCACCACCACTAACACCACCATAACCACCACCACCAAGTAACCATGGTCCACCATCATGTCCAATCCACCTATCACGGCACTACCACCCTTCTCGTGTGGCCATTCTCCCATCACCAGGGGTTGCCTGTATACAGTTTACATTTTTAATTTTTATCACTTATAATTTGGCATTACGTTGATTCTGATCTCACCCAAGGTGATGTACCCAGCCACATCTTTACCACACAAGCCAGAGCAGGTACAACCCTATCAGGCCCCAACCGTCTCACTCACGGTGCCAATCACTGCATCGTCATGCAGGTCTCGGACGGTAGCTAGCCGTCCCGAGAAAATGGAGATCAGACATCAACTGCCACCATCGGTTAGGAAGTAGACACACTAAAATCCACTAACCGAATCACAGCGTGTAGCTAGCTTTTGTCACTCAATTTGGTTATGAGTACATAACCTTCCATACTCACTAACCGAGCCCTGAGTACATAACACTCCTACACCCGTCCATATTTTATATTTAACATGATTATTACATAAATACATACATACTCATCAACATGAGTATAATTCAATAATCACACAATACTTACCTTGAATTATCATCTCTAGCATGTATTACTACTACTAAAGCATTCATGCATAATCAATAATCAACACCATGCCTAACGTGCATTTCTAACATATGAAAATTCAATAACTATCATAATATCTAACGTGCATCCCTAGCACGTCTAAATCAATCAAATATTATTCCAATCAAGCCATCAATCAAATAAAAAATCAAGCATTGTAACGACCTAATAATCAACTAACCATTAAGCCTAATAACCATGTTCGTATAATTCTACCAAAAATCGGACATTATAACGGCTTAGTAAATTGACTAATCAATGAAACCTAATAACCATTTGAGTATAATCCTACCAAAAATTGGGCATTATAAAGGTTTAATAATCTACTAATCAATTCAACCTAATAACCATGTAGGACAATTCTATCGAAGAGCTGAACGCGTTACCTATTGGAATTATTTCCAAGCTAGCTGATAGTCCAATCATTTGGTCTGCTAAGACAGTACTTTATCTACTTTGTAGACAGCTTCGCGTGAATAAGAAGGATATTTGGAGTATCGTTCATGATCATCCTATTAGGATTGGATTAAACAAATTTGCTGAGATAACTGGGTTAAACACAATCCCACTGCCAACAGAAAGTTTTGAACATGAACCTGAGCAATATGAAGCTTTCTGGGATGAGTTAAATGTGCCGCGTGGGATGGGACCAAAGTATAATGAATTGAGGAAATCATTAACGGTATGTCGGACATGGACTAAAGAAAAGCGCAAATGGTTGGGGCTATTATTCATGCAAGCCATGGGTATTCATGTTCTTCATCATAATTCTATGATACCTTTTGAAACTACAAAAAGAGTATTCGAGGATGAAGCTAAGATGGCATACCCATGGGGTGGTGTTGCATTTGAAGCTCTTGTTAAATCTATTAGGTTTTTGAGTCTAGAAGGTGACTCACACACCGTTAACGGTTTAGTTCACGTGTTATTGTTTTGGGCGTATGAATTTGCCACTTGCTTCAGAGAAAATTATGGCGAAAGGTTAAGAAACAATGAGATTCTGCCTATTCCGCTTCTTTGATGGGCTGGAAGTCGTCCACGTGCAAATTTAAATTCTGCCATCTCTGATGAGAACACAAATTATGGCAAGGTAATGCTTTAGACCGATTTTCTAATTATATGGTGGTTTTGTTATGTTGAGACATTTTGTATCTCCTGTTCAACGGATGAGTTTTTATCCAGTTTTTATTATCTTGGTGATTAAGTTACGAGTTTTTGATGGCTAGTTTTTATATATGAGGTGGCTGACATATCTAGTTTTTATTTTTAATCGTGGCAGAGTTATGCGTTGCATAGTTTTTATTCACTTGTTGGCTAAGTCTGTTTGAATTTGAAGGCTAACTTATGTTTTAAGTTGTGCAGGTGTGCGTGGGGAATATGGTCATGAAGGAGTCTTTACAAGAGTTGTTTCTTAAGTGGCTGGATGAAGAAGATGACCCATTGTGAACTTGATAATAGACATACACGTAAGCCGCTATGCTAGTAGTTGTTGGGATGTGAAAAGGAATGATAAAAATAAAAGAACAAGGGAGGTTGAAGTTCCGGCTGTGGCCGAGCTACAAAAAAGAAGCAGAAGAAAGATAAGAACAAGAAAAGAAGGAACGTTGAAGTCTCGGGTGAGGCCTTGCTACCAACAAAGTAGCAGAAGAAAGCTGTTGATGTAGGGAAAGAGAAGGAGAACACAGAAGGAAACGCCACTACAGTTGTGGAAAATGTGGGTATTATGCAGTTAATGGCAAATACTATGCAGATGTTGGCTGAATTAGTTGCGGGGTTTACAAAAATGATTCCTCAAATTGTCAGGAGACAATCTAGGTGTGTTTGAAAGAACTGGGGGTACGTGAAAGTGCCGAAAACAATGATCACCTCTCAAAAACCCAACCCCCTATCTATATCATTCCCCTCGCCACCGCAAATTCTATAGCCAAAATCCGTTGATAGTCCACTTGCAGCTAAGACCCCTGCAAAAGTTTTAGAGGAGAAACAGTGTGAGGTCATGGAGCTTGTTGAGGCAAGAGCCGATGGTTTGAGAGCTGAACTAAATTCGGAAGATGAAGTGACCAAGAAAAATGAGATGAAGAAGGACTTGTCCAATGTGGTTGTTGATGTCGATGAGACCGTTGTTTCTCCTCCTAAGGGACCCATTGATAATCCACCTGCAGCTAAAACCCCTGCAAAAGTTTTAGAGGAGAAACAGAGTGAGGTCATGGAGCTTGTTGAGGAAAGAGTCGATGGTTTGAGGGCTGAACTAATTTCGGTAGATGAAGTGGCCAAGACAAATGGGATGAAGAAGGATTTGGCCAATGTGGTTGTTGATGTCGATGAGACCGTTTTTTCTCTTCCTAAGGGTCCCGTCACGAGGGGAAATAAAAACCAAAAGAAGATAGAAGAAGGCAAATGATAAGAAGAAAGAAGACGATGATGCAAAGAAGAAAGCAGCGGATGAGAAAAAGAAGGGAAAGCATAAAAAGGTTGAGTTAAAGAAGGCGGTTCAGGCTATGTTAAATGTAGGGAAGGATGTGAGAAAGCATTAGACCCCTGGTGCTCAAAAAATCAGATTGAGGATGAAGAATACGAAAGTGACAGAGGGCAGTTCGTCAAGGAAGGTGACCGAGAAATTTCTGGATGAAGATGCAAAGGAAGAATTGAGGTTGGAAAAAATAAAAGATGTTCGGGAGAAAGTGGTTCAATTATCTCCTAAAGGTCAACTATCTTTGGATGTGCTCCCGAAGCACAAGATTTTCCTCGTATTGGGCCAAATGGGATGACGTGCATGAGGAAGGGTATTAATCTTTCTATATCAATAAATGATCCTCTAGCACCTGTTGAGCCGGAGAAATGGAAGACACTCATGGACCACCTAGAGCAATACAAGTATGGACCTTAAGACCATCTGTTAATCACTCTATCATCATTCTTTGCATAAACTGAGTTGTGTTCAATTGTACAGGGAGGAACCAAATAGAAATAATGCGCACGATGAGGTTATGTTCTTCAAAATGCTTACTATAGTAAGAGATGAGTGGGGAGATGATAAGCACTTTGGATGGCTGTTTGATAATGTAAGTATACTTAATGACTCTATTATTTAGTTAACATTTGGGTTATTTTATATAGGTGATTGAGTTATTTACTCTTCGATGATCGGGTTATGATATTTTACGCTTCTTTCTACAACATCTTGCTTTGTATGTTAGACTCCTCATTCGAAAGTCCATGAAAGTTACCACCACTTTCTGATGTGGCCGCATTGGGTTTTTCGAGAACTGGTTATAACAATGCCTTGAGCCTCGATTATCCCCAGTTCAAACAAAACCCGAATGACTATGAATTCCCTCCATCATATGTAGATTTAGTAAACGACAGGTGGCCAAAAGACCTCCAGAAAAATTGCAGTGGTTTTTAAATGTGGATCACTTGTACGGGGCATTGTACGTTGACAACGATCTATGGGTGGCGTATCACGCTGATATGCGTGAGAAGAAGATTGATTGCTACGACTCAATCGTTGGACCATGTTACAGATGAAAGTAAGGATAGAATGCTAAAAAGTTTTCAATTGCTACTGCACATGATTCAAGCATTGTTGGACAGATATTTTCCACATGATGTATGAGAAACTACGGGGGAAAGTTTTTCCTTCCGATGGATGGATCTCAAAAACGTTCCACAAAACGTTCAAGTTGGTGATTGTGGGGTGTATACAACGTAGTTTTTGGAATATCTAGCGTTTGGTGTAGTTTTATGGTATAAACGATATAAATATTCAAGGTATTCGGGCGAGGATGGTAGTAGACCTCTTTGAAGATGGAGGATATAAAAACGACTTGGATAGTGGAGGATACAGTTGATATAAAATGTGTTACGACTGAGTTCGATTTCTATCGTAGGTGGGTTATATATTATGATGTGGCTGAGTTAGTTTTTATAGCAACTAAGTTACAATTTTAACAAGTATGAAACAAGGTTATATATTATGACGTGTCTGAGTTAGTTTCTGAAGCAGCTGAGTTACAATTTTAACAAATGTGAGAGTTACGAATCGAAACAAATTTGAAATAGAGTTACCATTGAAAACAAATTTAAAATAGAGTTACATAGATTGTCAAGGGTATTGAAGATGAAAATCCACAATCTTTTTAGGCAACTCGCAAATGAAAGCGAGTGTTTCCATCTTCCAGAAACACGCCTCGCAGAGTGGCTCCGGTTTGTACCACACGTCCCACGGGTGTCCCCATCTATAGATCACTGGACACGGGCAATTATCGATATCCCCACAGTAGACATTGTGTATTTGAGGGACTCTTTGGAGAAAGAATGGAGGCAATTTGTTGCTCCACGTCAATGAAGAAGATGCTTGGATCTTCTGCTTTGCAAACCGTGAGAACTCTCTAGATATATTGACCAAATAACCGTTGAAGACCACGTCGGGGGACATGATCCATTTCAGATGACTGTAGGTGTAGAGAGCCAAATCATACCCCTTCTGAGCGGCAACCCTAATCTTTAAGAGTCCGCATTCCATGCCGTCGATCCAGAAAAACTCCCTAGCCCCATTAAGGAAGATAGCGGAAGGATTTTCATTGTGGAGACATAAATGATTGAACTTCACACCAGTAGAATAGTATCAATCTCCTTACATAGTGAAAAGATCGACACTCCGGTAGAATGTCTCTCTTTGAAATGCATCACGCATGGCCACACAAACACTTTTGCATTTAAAAATATCTCTGTATGAGAAACTTGCGACCTTGAGGACAATGGTTTCAAGGACTTCCGGCGGGAAATCGAGAATCTATAGGTTTAGCCTCATTTTTTTCATGATCAGTAAAATGGATTAATGGACAGATGAAGAAAATGTATATATTTTAAAACCAAAAGATCGCGAATGAGAATACACAAAGATGAAGATAAACGAAGATGAAGAGAGGCAAAGACGAAGAGACACAAGTCTTTGTCTTGTAACTCAGCCATACTTATCAAATGTTTATATAACTCAAATGTATTGTCAAGCTAAGCCAGCCATTCATTAGCCGTATAACTTAGCGAAAACTCAAATGTTAAAAGGCCTGAGTTATTCTGACCTTAGTAACGTAATAAGGGCGGAGTTATTCTGACCTCAGAAACATAGAAAGGGTTGAGTTATTCTTACCTCGGAAACATAATAAAGGCTGAGTTAATCTGACCTCTATAACGTAACAAGCGCTGAGTATTTGTCTTTTCAAAATTATATTAGAAACAAAAGCCCATGGGCTCAATTTTTATATAACCCTATGTATTTTTCTGTGATCTCGCGTCTAATCTTCTATTTCTTTTCCGTCAATAAATCTCCTTTCGATTTCATATTTTTTGGCTATGATGGCAGACAAGTACACGAGCATTAGAAGTAGTGCGCCGGCTTATAACCGGACCGAAAACATTATTGGTTAACGGACTGAGTAATGCTTTTTACTTAACGAATGAGTTATGCTTTTTTATGGCTGAGAATGATAAGAAGACAACTGAGTTATGTTTACTCTAAGACTGGATATGTTTGCGACTGAGTAATCTTCACAACTGAGTTATGTGTTCTGCTTTTCGTAATATCACATCAACTTCAAATAAACGTCATAGCCGCGTTTGACCTCGATAACGTAGTGAGACATCATTTCACCCATAATATCACATCATATAAAGTAAATCATATACAATGTACTCTAAATAACTCATCAAGAGTCTAACTCACGTTTTTATATGAGAACATTATTGGAGTAGTAATTGTTTAGTTTTTAGGGTTTAGTTAACTTCCCTTTTTTATATTTGTTAGTAACCCTAAACCCCAAATCATTGATCCTAAACACTTTCTAAAACTCGAAAACCGAATGTGAATTATATAAAATGTGTCAATAAAGATCTTCTTTTCAATCCCAAGTGAATATTAATAAAATTTATGTATCCACTCTATTGAATGAGAATTGATAATGTTATTGAGATGTATGTTGTCTTACGGTTACTTTAAAACCTAACATGTAGATTTGGAAACGAGATCTAACTCATATAAAGTAAATCATATACAATGTACTCAAAATAACTCATCAACAGTCTAACTCACATTTTTATATGAGAACATTATTAGAGTAGTAAAAGTTTAGTGTTTAGGGTTTAGTTAACTTACATTTTTATGCTTGTTAGTAAACCCTAAACCACAAATCATTGACCCTAAACACGTTCTAAAACTTGAAAATCGAATGTGAATTATATAAAATGTGTTAATAAAGATCCTCTTTTCAATACCAAGTGAATATTAATAAAATGTATGTATCCACTTTATTGAATGAGAATTGGTAATGCTATTGAGATGTATGTTGTCTTACAGTTACTTTAAAGAGAAAATTAGTCAGAGTAACCCAACATTTTGCGTTTATAACGTACTTGACCCTCGACATCACTCCTTACTAGAATAACCCAACATTTTGGGTAGAAGGTAAAAAATACCAGACTTTTTGGAGAAACTACAATTTTGCCATTTTGAATTATTTTTTCAACCAAAAATCGTG